>CABFVX010001419.1:0-57633 GCA_902151425.1 Timema shepardi | reverse complement strand
AATGCCGAAATATTATGATATTTGTGTTAAAATGTGTGTGAGACTACTTCTACTATAGAAGACAGAAGAAAGGAAGAAGATGTCACCTTTGTGCATTGGATTCTTCCCTCATTTTTCCTCTTTCCCTAGGTGGGCTTTCTTCATCAAATTTACTCTTAATAGTTTATTTTTCCTTTTTCTTTAGTGTTATCACTTTCCTTTATTATAAAATAAACAATAGCTTTAACATTTTCATTGTTCAATAGATTTCTTCAAGGAAAATATCGTTTCACTTTTTGAGGGGTAGAATAAGAGGTTTTCCTTATATATATGGATGTATGCAAGTACAGGGAAGTGTGGAGTATGGATTAAGTATGAAGTTGTTTTTTTAGCTATATTCACAGTTTCTTGCCTACCCCGTACACACACACACGCATGCACGCACGCGCGCACACACACACGCGCACGCACACACACACGCACACACGCGTGCACACACACACGCGCACACACGCGCACGCGCGCACACACACACTCACGCGCACACACACACACACACGCGCACACACGCGCACACACACACACACACACACACACACTTCCCTTACGAGGTAGTCAAGAAACAGTGAATATACAAAAAAAACAAGCTCATACTTAATCCATACTCACTAATTTTCTCCATACTTTCCTATCCTTGCATACTTCCTTCGCTTCAACAACACCCATACCCCAAGTCATACATGTTCCTTTATTTGGAACGCTCTTAGCGTTTCTCTTTTTCACACATTCAGCCAGATCTGTCCCCACTGAAGGCGGGTACTAGCTGTTTTAGGATGACTACATCCTTTGCAGTCAAACTATCATATGAATATCAAGTAGGGCTGTGGGGAATCCCAAACTTGAAGACAAAATTTGGGAAATTGATTGTTCCCAAAACTCGGGCAAGAAAAAATATTTCTCAAGATTTTTTGTGATAAAATATTTAAAAAATATTATTAATAAGCATCTAGCAATGTCACATTTGTGTTTAATTTCCATAAAAAATATTATCTGTAATAAATAAAATGATAAAATATTAGGAAAATGGTAGAGCACAAATAAAAGTAAAAACACTAACACAGATGCTATAATAGCATTGAAATATTGATGTGTGTGTATATGTGTGTTGGTGTTTTACTTTTATTTGTGCTCTACCATTTTTCTAGTATTCTATCAATTTATTTATTACAAATTGTTTTTGCTCAATGCACTTTATTTCATACACATTAAAAATATTATTAATTTATTAAATTTAAATTAACCTTATCTTCCTTTAAGTAAGATATCCGGATTTCCTTAACTGCCTTGCCATTAAATAACATAGCCACTCTACATAAAATTGAGGGATATAGTCATCCCTGAATAGATTTAAGGCAGGAAAGTATATATTTAGCAGAAAATAATTATAAAGTGGCTTTTAAATATCAAATTTTGCACAAAATACACTCACTTCACTTATTTGCATAAAGTAATATGTATGAAAAAAGTGCATTGAGGAAAAACATTTAGTAATGAATAAAATGATAAAGTAATATTTGTGTTCTACTTTTTTCCTAATACTTATCATTTTATTCATTACTAAATGTTTATTTGCATAAAGACAAGTCTATTACATAAATGTCATTATTTGGAATGGCATCCATTTGCTTTTGTATTAGAGATAACTATAATTTTATAAAACATTATTTTTGGAGTCCAACAGTGCTTTTTGTGAAAGCTTTAGTACCCAAAATGTAAGAGGTAATCAGGCCCACTGGCTCAGTTGAAAAATAATTTTGTTATTCTAATTGACAGACTGGGGCTCACTCTTAATGTATTCAACTTAGGCTACATAGTAATACATCAAAATATTTGAACTAAGTATTAATTAAAATTCACACTTTGAGTTTTTTTACTAGAGTTATTTTTTAGTTGATCTTAAGATCTATTTTTAGAATATATCTATATCCATACCAAAAATTTTGATCAAAAATATACAATTATAATGGTAGCATAAGGTCTATTTTTTATTTTTTTAAATGTATATTACATCATAAACATTACTTGTTAAACAAAATATTATTGAGTTTTTATTTGGAAAAATTACAATTCAGAAAAATTGTATTATGTTTGGAAGAAGGTATAGGAAAGGTGGATTGAAGCATATAAAAGGGTCAAAACACAATATTGCTTTAACAATAAAAAGAATAACACCATTCACACTTTAAATTCATTTCATTGGACAAAGAGATAATGGTTGCCTCTTAAAGAAAATCAATCGTCACTGCCCAATCTATCCATCTTTCCTGTACCTTCTTCCAAATACAATACAATTACCTCATAAAGCGAAAAGAGGTTTTCCTTATAGAGATATAATTAAGAAAAATTTATATAAAAATTTTGAGTGTGTATAATTTTTTCCTTTAAATTTTTATTTTACAAGATTACAGAATTTAAATATAGTGTTCACACCTATAACTGTAACCGAATCAGAGTTTTTGTCCCTATTCCTGACTCTATTCAAAAATATCTTTGACATCTCCCGTGCTAAATATAACTTAATTGAAACTATCAAATTATTTAATTGCTTTTAATCAAATGAATGGGAAAGCTAAGTTTATATATACTAAAATTATAAATCTGAAAACTAGATAGAAATCTAAAGTGGATTTAAAAAAAAAAATTTGTTCTCATTTCCCCGAAGTCGAAATGTAATTCCCGCACAGAACTATTGTCAGGAGATATTGCGAGATTTTCTTTAATTGAGAGTTGCTGATGGTGTTCGTGAGAAAGGAAAGTTTTTTTAATTATAAATTTGGAGGGAAGCTATTACCAACAAGTTAGCACTTTTATAATAATAATGAATGGGGATTCTTGTTTTAAATAGACCATATGTTGGATGATATATGAAATGGTGATTGATATTGTTGGTTGTGGTATACGGTGGATTGGCTACAAGCTTGAATGAGAATGAGAATGACACACATGTTTTGTCAAGTTCAACCTCTGGGAGGGAAGTTATTGATGGGCTCCTGGGTTAGTTGGTTGTGGACTCTGAGTAGCAAGTGGGGGGAAAAGTCTAGTTCATCTTTGAAGTCCTTGAACCTTGAGGGGGGGTGGGTTTAAGAATGTTGTTGATTACAGGGTCTTTTTCTCTATTTAGCACCTTTTGTACAGAGCGGGCCCTTATGTTGGAGATTTGTCTTTATGCTTTTAGTCTTGGTTGTTATGTACATTTTTGTGTTGTGTTTAGAGGGGAGGTTTTATGGAAAAAGCTTTCTACACACTCTCTCTGTTAACTGTTGCTAAATCTACTTTTTTTTTTCTGTGTGTCTGAAGATAATGTGCTGGGGTAAAAAGGAGGGAGCTACTGGCATCATTGATGAACAAGCATTGTTAAATTTGCCTGATAGCTAAGGAAAAATTGATCATATGAAAACAAGAAAATGACAACGCTGTTTCTCAATAGTAACTATCGAGTTCCCTCAGAGATGCTATTCAGTGTAGCTAGAATAATTCCAAACAATTGTTGGAACTCACTACATGATTATTTCTTGTCGATATTGTTTTTTGTCTTTAAGCCCTTGAAAGATATCTCAGACCCCCAAATGATTATTTTAAATTCAATCCGAGTTGTTTTGTTGACGCAGGTGGCTAAAGGGGAGGCCACCCAGACTCCCATCTGTACCCTGAACATTGTTCTGCCGGACAACATTGTACCTGAGGGAAGACCTTCTGAACCAGATCTTCTCGAGCTGGAGAGGAACTACAGCTTCCTTAGGGATGGGATCGGTCAGTTCATGGAACACTTGCAGCTGGAAATTATTTAATTTTCTCTTTATAAATACTTAATAAAAATTGAAAGAAGGAAAGAAGGGCCAGGCCTACACTTAACAGAAAAATGTCCACCTTAGAAAGTTTACAATTAAAGCATAAAGAAAAAATGGTGCCAAGCGACTGTATTAAATTAAACATTGAAAGGAGGATAGAAGTACAAGCCCTACACACTTAACATAAAACTTTAAAAACGTCAAACTTTACAAATAAAACACAACAAAACACATAGTTATGAAACTTTCGAGGTGCATCAACCTGCTAGAGGTAGATCATGGTTCCTTAGATTCTATTGTTTCTCATTTCTTGACTAAATAAAATTTAGTCTTGGATTCTGCAATTGCCTGTTCAAACTTGTGTCTTTACTCTTGGTAAATGGATAGCGTGCTGTATTTATATTATATTTAATTATTTGATTGAATTATCTGTTGTTATTGTTTATATAGTATCACATCAGTCAGTCATTTCTTCATAAACAATAATAACAAATAATTAAATTTATTAACTAAATATAATAGAATAAAAAATGCTATTTATCTGTAAAGAGTGAAGACACAAGTTTAAACAGGCAACTGCAAAACTCAAGCCTAAACTTTTTTTTATTGACAAAACAGGCAACAAAATCAATTTAACCATGATCAACCTCTAGTGCTGTTATAACACAGTATATGATTAGTTTTTTTTAGCATTGCACCTCACTAATCGTTCGGGCTATACGTTATACACCTATATATCAATTACGCGGTATTATGATAGCTGTATTTAGAGCAAGTGTACTCACATTTTCTTTGCTTGGAGGGAGAGTGGAAAACCATTTTGGAAAAAAAAACCTCAGAACACCCAACCGAGATTTGAATCTCAATATCTCCCTGTCATTGACAGTCTAGTCTAGAGCAAGAGTGGTGGGTCCTGCATTTGCCTGTTCAAGCTTTGAGGCCTATTTGTTGCTGCTAAGTGCATGCCTTGCCCTTCCATCCTCCTCAACACAACAGCTTGGTGGCTTTCGCCCCTCCCCCTTCCCCCTTCTAAATAACCTACTTGTGTTAAATTTGAATATATTTAAAGTAATCAATTTTCACGCTCATTTGATTAATACAAGAAAGTGTGGCTACCGCATCTTATTTGGAAAAAGAAAGATTAGCGAGGGAAATGCACTCGGTACTTGGAAGAAAGCTGGGTCAGGACTTAAAATAGAGCAGGAGTGAGAAAACATTAATTATATTTTACAAACGCCATTCAATAAAACTGAACCTCATGAGGGCTTTGTTGAAAATTAAAAGAAATATAGAAAGCAGTTTAAATATGATCCTCAGAAAATTAATTTTTCTTTTATTCATCCAAAACTTTGATTACATCTTTTATTGAACCCATAATTAAAAATGGCGAGTAAGCTGACCCGTGACTTTGTGCCCAAGAGTAGGCTAAGATACAAAACAAAAAAGCTTTATTCAGTTCTCGTCAACCATACACCATTGTAAGAACAATATTTGTAGTGATGAACAAAACACAAACAGCCATATAAATTGGCTGTTATCACAGAGGCCAGAATGGTATTAAGCATAACGTTACCATGTGTACTCTAGTCCAACACCTTAGCTTAGTTGGTAGCATGTTTGTATATTAAGTTAAGAATTCCCGGGTTTGATTCTTGGCATGGCCGAAAAATTCATCATTGGTGAAATGTAGGTTTAACCTTCCACAATGATTCATTAATGGCCGGGGACTGGATTTTGTGTCTGTTCTAGATTTAAGTTAGTTTATAAGTTGTGTGCTGATACAATCAGTCTGTTAAGAAAGTGCTCTTTAAATAGCTCTAATAAATAAAAGCATGTGTATTCGCCAGCTCATCCTGACACCATCCATAGAGCTGACATCCGTCTGTCGGACATTAGTAACCTCCTGGGACCTGACTGGGTCCCTCTAGCGTATGAATTGGGACTGAACACTTCCGACATTAACCTGATCAAGAGCGAGTACCCGGGAAATGTGAACCAGCAGGGCATGGTCATGCTTAGACTCTGGTTGCAGTCATCAGGCAACAAGGCCACTGGTGAGAACTTGAATAGGCTGAAAATTCTCTCTTGATCCTAAACGGCGTAAGAAATTAATTTTTTTTGCTCCCCATACTCTACTACCAGTTCAACCACCGATTCAGTATATATGTACTATTTACACTACTATAATAAGGATTACGAAGGTTGAATTTTTATAGAAAGTGTATCCACATTTGTGTGGAGGGAGAGTTGAAACCCATTCCCAGTATACCTGGCGAGGATTCAAACCCTGATCTCCTCCTCACCGACAGTTCGGTATAGTGCGAGGGTGACACCTTAGAGCATTCGACCACCTGAGCAGGCTATTAATTTTCTCATTTATTTAGTTACGTACTATAATTTACTGAACAGTTGACTATAATGTTGACATGAATAGAGCACATTAGACAAGTTTTGGTCATCCTAACATTATTTTGTAAAAAAACAAAACATTAAGTATGTGTTAATTAATGATAAAATGTACTCATGTAACAATATATGAAGTTTCGGACCACACATTATGATCTATGATGGTAAAATTATCTATCGCCACACCATGAGGTAGTTTTTTTTAATTTTGTTTTCATAAAATGGCTATTATAGCTCTTAGGAATAATAAAAACATTTTTATTTCATCTGTAACTTATAAATGAACGGTTGCTTATCCATTTTTGAAAGTTGTGTCCCAATGAATAGTTTTGATATGTTATTTAGGAAACACGCTGGAGAAAAGTCTTCGCAAGATTGATCGTGAAGACATAGTGAACCAATGTATCTTCAACATCGAGCTTGTGACAGACGACATGGAAAGAGCAGTGGCCAAGGTCCATCTCGACCAATCAGGCTTCGACAACCTGCGGGAGGAACTCGGTCCGTCGAGAGATGCCACCTTACGTCGTAACACAACACTCAACGATACTTACGATGAACCTGACCTCATGAAGGTAATTATTTGTAACTCTTGTGTAGGATTATTATTCGCTCATAGTTAAATTCACTCTCATTTAATTCACAAACTAATTTTACCTGCATTTGAGTAATTTTCACTTATCTTATTTCAGGAATCGGAGTCTGTTGAAGACCTGATATGCCCTCTTAAAAAAAGTTCCATTATAGTCGGTAAGTAAATTATTTTCATCTAAATTAAAATGTTGGCCACTGGTTTCAACTTTTCATGATTTTCTTTTAAATTAGTATGTATGAAATAAAGTGCATTAAGCAAAATATATAATATATATTAAATAAAATGATAGAATTATGGAAAAATAAATCACAAATAAAAGTAAAATTACTAACACATATTTACGCACACACTTCATTATTTTGATGCTCTTATTGCATCAGTGGCTGTCATACTCATCTGGTCTAGTGTGCAAACAACAGATAGATAAGGTGTTCATATCCTTGCTGGTTTTACTGAGATGGTTTCCCACTCTCCCTCCACACAAATGATTGTAAATCTCTTATATATTATACCTTTGCTCCTACTCCCTGTATGCTGGTATGGGTGGTAAGATAGTTGGGTACAGTGCCCATGATATTGCTTTTATTGCAAAAAGTGTAGGAAATAAGAGACCAAACATAACCTCTTTTGCACAATGAACCAAAGAGCACTGATGTTATGAACAGAGAGGTAATTGTTTCCTCTTTAAAGAAATGTCCCTCAACCCCCATGCCAGTTTATTTACTTTTCAAGTTTAAGAACTCTTTGAGGTGGAAATTTAAACCATGGACTAAATAAAAGAGGTAGGGAGATGTATTTTTACACTATAAATGAATTTAACTACAAGTTTGATATTCAACCCCCCTTTCTTCTTGACGAGATTTGATGGAACAAACAAAAGCCTGGCGGCGAGGGCAATAAGTCATTCCCTCTAAGGAGGCTGTTTATACCAGACCCCTGAATTGTGTCACAGATTCTCACAAATATTGCATTATTTAACAAGTGACTCTCTCATACATTTTATAATTTAACCCATCTCAATACGGCCAGCTAGGATTCAAACCCCTGCCTCTTAGTTGTCAGCATATTAGCCACTCAATATGGCCAGCTAGGATTCAAACCCCTGCCTCTTAGTTGTTGGCATATTAGACCAGATGCGTACAATACCTATTAATGCAGGTAGCTTGTGTTAAATATAGAGAAATTTCATCAGGACAGGGATTTGAACCCTGGCCTTCATGTCAGTGTGTTATTCAACTGTATAAGCCTCCAAGCATACTGATGTAGTCAAGTACAAATATTTGCTACAAGAGTGCTCTCCATTAAAGTAATGACTTTAAACTGTTCTGTCTTATCCCACAGTAGGAATATTACAGTTGAACATTTCTTTTTCAGATGTCATTTCTCGGCTATATTTACACAAATACTCCATCATAATGTTACCTAGGTCCAGCACCTTAGTGCTGCCGGTAGTGTATTTGTCTACTGGGTTTGATTCCCGGTATGGCCGAAAAATGTATCTTAATTTGTATGCTGATTTAATCATTTGATTTGTAAATTGCATGTTAAATACCTCAAATAAAAAGTAAACAAAAAAGAATGTCGTCTTGAAAGACATGTTTATTTAATAGTCAAGAATAGAACTAGCTTTGATCTAAAACTTGTCTCTCAACTATATTCTGTGAATCTCTAAAGCGGGAGAGAAGCGCGACAAGTATGCGGGAGAGGAGAAAGACTTGGGAGATGTCATGGAGGATCGTGTAGGACATAAAGCGCATGAACGTTTTCAAGATGGACACCTGCCTGGTGAAGAGAGTGAGGCTTCCAACCCCGTGAAGCAGGAAATTCTCCAGGGGATTAGCCAGACCTTGGAGAGACTGGATCTGACTACGCCACGTGTCGTGTCGGCGACTGTCTCTCGCACAGGTGAGACAAAATTGACTGTTTGTATTGTAGATAGGACATAAATGGTGATGTTTTTCTTACCTTGATTGCTCACACTATGGGTCAAGGGATAAACAGTCAATCTCTAAGATAAACTTCGGCACAAATAATAAACTATTTTAGGTTTTACCTTGGGATTAAATAATAAATACAACTAATATTAGGGCTGGGCCGATGCCAACTAATGAAATGATCATTGGCTGATGGTACAGTAGCCCAATGGCTTCTTTGGTGCTGACTAACAGCTCACAGCTGACTTCTGACAGTCAACATTTAGGTATATACCTAAACACATGTTTTTGCAGATCATATGACTCGGCGTAGGGATACATAATTTGGTCTGGTAACTTTTCAAAGCCATCAGCTGTGAGGTGTCAGTCAGCACCAAAGAAGCTATGGGGCTACTGTACATTGTTTTGGTGATGGTTGGCATTTGGATCGTCTTTCGGTACTGGTGACTCATTGCTGTTAATCTCTGGTGACAGACATCCTGGTCTTTTGTTTCGTATCTCTGTGGTTAGGGGGTGAGGAAGCAAATGAAACAGATTGTTTAAGTGAGAGAGAAGAAATGATTCCTGGTTAGGGGAGGAGTATCTTTACAAGGTAAAATAGCAAACATGCATGATTCGTGAGAGGAAGATTCAAATGAAGCTAAAACTGGAAAAGATTCAAGGGAAGCTAAAACTGGAGACGATTCAAATGAAACTAAAACTGGGGAAGATTCAAGGGAAGCTAAAACTGGAGACAACTCAAATAAAGCTAAAACTGGGGAAGATTCAAGGGAAGCCAAAACTAGTCCATGGATACAAAATAAAAACTTTAGCTCAGTAATTACATTTTCTTAAACAGTCAGTATTTATATTATTTATTTATCTTCTTTGGTTCTTATTTCACTGTTCATGAGGAAGATGAAGACAAAACAGGACTTTGGGCCTGTAAATAGCCGTGAAAGTTTGTTTTTATTAACTCTGCAATCATTATTCTTATAAATTATTAATATTATTTATGATCTCAATTGAACATTCTGTGCCTGCATCAAGGAGGTTACAAGCAACACCTATCTCTCTTACTCTTTCCCCACCTTTTCTCAAATGGTTTCCTTGGCATATTTCAGTCTATTTTTATTTATATATGAGCCAATAAAAATATATGATTGACCCAGCCTTAACTAATATACATTATTTATTTATTGAAGTATCATAGCCTAATTGGTAAGCAGTTATACCAATAGTAGATGAATCTTGAGCATGCGACTGTTGAGGAATATTTTATTTATATAATTTTGGCAGTTAGGGTTTAAATTTTCTACCCTTTGTCATAAACTGTTTTCTTTGGTGTTTTGGGCTGGGTTTTTTTTCTTTCCACTATTTTGGTTTTATACTTTTACTTATTTATTTATTTTATTTTGCTATAAAAACTTTTTTTAAGTTGATCGCTTGTGTTTGTTTGGTGTAGAGTTTATACCTTCCGTCGTGTCGACAACTCCCCCACCAAGTCCAGAAGAGCTCCGATATCAATTAGGTACTTGTAGTTCGTAGGTAGAACATAAGATAACATTTATTATATAAATAACCAAGTTATATATTCGGCCATCAAATTTCGTTTGAAGCCTCTTTGGTATATTTGAAAAATTTGCTCAGGCAAGGATACGGACCCAGGGCTGTGGAGTCGGTACTCCAAGCCTTTGACCTCTACTCATCTATGTTTCTAATCTCTGACTCCGACTTGATAAATGGCTAAAGTCTTTTAATTAGTAATAAAAAAGCAGTTTTATAATAGTGGAAATTGATAAAAATAAAGAAAAAGGAAAAATAAACTAATAAGTGTAAATTTAATGATGAAAGCCCACCAAGGGAAAGAGGAAAATGTGGGAAGACTTCAATATTCTAAGAGTTTCTTTTTAAGTTCAAAATGACATAATTCACTGTTTGTGTGAAGTGTATACCCTCTTCTCTTTGTGTTTGATAAAGGCAACAATGCCGAAATATTATGATACTTGTGTTAAAATGTGTGTGTGACTACTTCTACTATAGAAGGAAGAATAAAGGAAGATGTCACCTTCCCTAGGTGGGCTTTCTTCATCAAATTTACACTTATTGGTTTATTTTTCCTTTTTATCAATTTACACTTTTATAAAATAATTTTTCCATTGGGACATTACATTAAAACAAAAATATTCAGTAAAGTACTCCAATACAGATTACTTCATGGGAAGCTTCTTTGACATTGTGAATTTGTATTTAAATAAACTTGTCAATCCAAATTACAAATATTGGTGACTAACAATAAAAAAAAAAGTGTACAAATTAAAATGTTATAGCTACCATATTATATTGTTATAATATAAGTTTTTATTTTGAAGCCGGAGATGGAATATTTTTACCAGCTCTGACTCCACTTAAAATTGCTTTCGACTCTCCCTGCCTAGACCACTTGTCTTACAAACTAACTTAGCTCTATAATATACCCAACAGCCTGTTTTTTAACCATGAATGTATCATCACTATGAAAGGGAAAGGTGTGAGTTTACAAAAGATACAATTTTTTTGCCATGTCAGGAATTGAACATGGGATCCTTAACTGAGTGTTCTAACAACTGAGATATCATAAGACTTCAATCATCAATTAATTAATTGTGAATTGTAAATAACCCATGGTCGTGACAGAAAAAGGTATGGGGTTTGAATCATTGTCTGAGCACAATTTTCAAACATTTTCTCTAATCAGATGGTTCATGGATGAACTGTAAACTGTAATAGTTTTTTTTGTAGCCACAAAATAATATTTAACAAACAAGATTCCTAGTTGGTTATCTTACCGCGTAAAATACATATGTTAAAAATCAGGGAACATTCCCTTTTCCGTACTTATTTTGTGGGCTAAATAGAGTTAGCTTGCATTAACATTAACTCAATATTTTGTAATTCAATAAAGACAAATAAACAATTTGAAAATTCCAACTTTTTAGATAAATAAATTATTAAGGGCTTTTAATAAAATAACATTTTAACTAATAAATATTCAATAATTTTTTTTTTATTAGATATAAACTAAACACAGCTAAAGACAGGTGATATTTGTGAATGACAGGTGGAGCCACATACCCAGAGGGGGCAGTGAGATTGGCAGAGTCGGACAATTGGCACACAGATGACCTTGACATCACCTCCACTCCTGTCAAACTGTCTTCAACACCTGTGCAAGGTAACGCGGCACTCTCAGCGCTGTTAGTCTGAATGCAGGGTGTGGTTTAGTTTCTCAATAGTTGGATAGTTCAGTAAATTAACTTGTAGTGATATTTACAGACAACTGTAAGTATTGTCATTTCATTATTATTCCTCGTCTCTTCAAAATATTCACATACTAAACTAATAGTCGATTTTCTTGGGAATAAATATTTCTTTAGTAAATTGTAGGAAATGTAGATATAGCAAAATACATATTTTGTAGTGAATATAGTTCTAAGGATCATATCAATTACTCACCTATCAGAGCTTTAGGTGTGGAAATAAAACACGTGTGTCCAATGTTGTCGTCATGTTTTGTTTATCGTCTTGCACACATATTTTCTATAAGGCACATAACTTGTGAATTGGCAGGGCTTGTTGACACTTTAGATTGAATGACTGATGGATCCAACACATAATCACCATGCTTTTCTTTTTACATGTTATTAAATTGCTAATTGCTAATTACTAATCAGGTTTGTAATCTTTGTCAAATGAGACGAAAGTTATAGCATTATACCCTTGAATTTGTTTTAAAGGCTTTTGGGGCCAGTAATTGGATTGAAACAAATTTTTTTGGTCTAGAACCCGAATAGATAACAACTATAGCTGAAATGTCAGAAGTAACTATTTCTTCAATAGGGCTCAATCCCCAAAATATTAGTTATAATACTAGATTAAATAGACAAGCTATTATATTTGTTATTTACAGTTATAGCCTCATCTAAATATCATTTTCTTTATATTGAAAAATTACATCTGGACATGGGAATTGAACCCAGGACCTTCGGCTTAGTACATGAATGCTCCAGCCACTAGGGTCTCCAGGAGTTGTTCCATGCCCAGTGTCATTCTTCACTCATATTTTAAGGCAGATTCTGTGATGGACGTGTGGAAACCAATCAAGCCCTCCTGAGTTGAAGATAGTTGTGTTATTTTATAGCTCTTGATCGTAATTGATCACGCATATGATGCTTACGATTTCTGCACATCTATCACAGACTCTGCCTTAAAATATGAGTGAAGAATGACTCTGGGCAAGGGACAACTCCTGGATAGCTCAGTGGTTAGAGCGTTGATGTACTAAGCCAAAGCTCCCATGCCCAGGTGTCATTTTTCACTTTAAGGAATTAGTTTTAGTAGCTCAGTTGACCAATATTGTCATTTTCATCTTTTTTTATTGTACCTTAGTAAAGAATTGATCCTGGCGATGATTAAATCTCGATATATAATTGACATGCTCTAAACCACAATAGGCTACCCATAAAAAGGCTTGGAATTGTTTCATCCAAAGGTATGATGGTTGAATTTTAAAGTCACTGTTAATTCAATATCTAGTGTCACTATCCCTAATCACTACTTTCATCTGGCTTTGTCTTTGTTTGTGGATGTTAACGTAAGAACGCAAAATGGGTTATCTTATGGGTGGTCATAAAAGAACTATAAAGAAAGATAATTTTGGGCTTGTGGCATGCATAACTCGTTTACACGGTAATCTACCATTATTTGGTACGTTTTGGAACTATCCAAACAATGTGGAATTAGTTAAAACCTCACAGAACATTATAATTACATGGCAGGTATCTGAAAATCTGCTCTCAGTCAGTGTGATCATTTTCATTTAAAATGGTTTTCTGCAACACCGTACAAATACAGCAATGGACAAAATAAAAATACATCTGCTAAATAAAATAGGCCCCATATAGGCTATCTAATGGAAACTTGGACAGCAAATTATTTT
Organism: Timema shepardi; assembly: GCA_902151425.1. Lineage (NCBI taxonomy): Eukaryota > Metazoa > Arthropoda > Insecta > Phasmatodea > Timematidae > Timema > Timema shepardi. The sequence goes on along the minus strand of CABFVX010001419.1, from coordinate 43,914 downwards.
TATATTGCTGAAATGCTTTTAATGGGTTTTTCTGACACAAACATAGGCTAGTGTTGTGCTCACACTGATTTAATATAATCTCACCATGTTTTATGCATTAACATGTGCTGCAACCAATGAGTCATTTTGGTGGTTTGTAAACATACATAATCATTTGTATTTTAACAATCTTTACTAAAAAAATTGACTTGTAACATTGTATCTAGAAATACCAAGTTTGTGAGATGACAAGTCCTGTTTGTAATTAGTTTGGTATATTTTTCACAGCAGCTAGTTTCCAGCAAGTAAATTTCGGGATACAATATTTCTTTATGGCATTTTATATTTGTTTATATATATATATATATAAATAAAAAAAGCCAGAATCCATTTTATTTCTTGTTTCCTAGAGCAATTCAGTGTACAATTGTTTTCTTGGTGTTTCAGTTCTTAATAAATTGGAGGGAGATGGGAGGGCTATGGACTTCAAGCACTATATATTAGTACCACGTCTTACTACCGGTTCTGGTTATATGCATATGTACTGATTACTCTAATGTGCTAGGAATTAGGAAGTTAATTTTAGATAAAATGTATCCACATTTGCATGGAGGTAGAGTGGAAAACCATTTAGGGGAAACCACCCTCAGTTCACCCAACCAAGATCTAACCTCCATCTTCTCGTATTTGGCAGTCTAGTCTATTGCAAGAGTAGCACCTTGGACCATACAGCCACCGAAGCAGGCTCCAAGCACTATAAACCAGGGGAGTAGCCCATAACATTATTTAAAGGACGTTTTCTTGGTAAAATATCGACACCAAGGTCAAAATGCTGCTAACAATATCATAGCTTACTTCACTCAAAGGATGACAGAGAAAGCTTTAAATGATCAACAGGATTCTTTGGGCGATTGTTTTTTAAATTTAAAAGTAAATTCATTTAATATAAAACACATTATAAATTAATCAAATTAATTTAATATTACCTTTATTAAAATAATGTGTGTGTGTATGTATGCTTTCATGGGTGTGTGTGTGTGTGGCCAAAGATCTCTCTTCGTGTTTGCCAATTAAAAATGGGTGGAGAGAGAACAAACCAGACCATTAACAAGTAACGGGACAATGTACCCCTCATTCCATCTTCTGATTACACCACTGACCTCTTGAGTCCTAAAATACCAACTAGTATAGTAGAAACATTCTCAACTCACCTCATTATATAAAATAGTGCTTTCATAAATCCCCAAATATGGCTCTTTTTTTTTCTGAAACCAAAATGGTCAATTCCCAAAACAAAAAGTGCAGATAATGGATATTATTCAATACCTCAAGTACATCAACAACATTCAAAAGACATACACAGTGCTGCTACCTCTTGGTATGATACTAAGTTATTGAGTTGGTTGCCTTGGTTTCTAAAAAGCTCTTCATTAATCATGTACTAAGATACTAAAGTCGAGAAGTTTTCATGTACGCGTCTTAGAGGACCATTAAAGAGCGACTTACTTGTGCATCAGTGTGTTTGGCTCTGCCTTGGAGAGTATTATCAACTATACCTTGATTGTCTTACAAACGGATATTTGGAGCACTCTTTAGAAAATCATGTTTATGTTTCAGTCAACATTTATAACATTTTACCATATTAATATTGTTATTTTATAGCTATTAATAATATCTATCAAAAGTAACAGCTGCACAGCAAACTAAAATAAAACTCTGGATTCATTCAAACTTGACTCAAAGTGAAAAATGGCTATTTGCACACCCCTAACCACAATAATATATTTTGTGCAATAAGTGTAGAGTTAATGATAAAAATGCGCCCTCTTCCTTCTCCCCTATAGGACTCCTTCACTTTCTCAGTGTTACTAGTACATGGCCACGTATGTAACTAGCCCTAAATTGTCTTTCAAATACTTAATTTTAATAAACAAAGGGAAAATGGCGCCAAACAGCTGTATTAAATTAAACATTGAAAGGAGGATAAAAGGGCAAGGCCTACACGCTTACTAGAAAACTGTAGGCTTCAAAGTTCACGATTAAACTACTATAAAACACATAATTATGTAATTTTCAGGGTATATCAGTTTACTTTGCCCTCAAAGCTCACAATTACAAAGCACAATAAAATGCATAGCTATGTAATTTTCAGAGTACATCAGTCCCCTTTTGCCTCAAATTTCAAAATTAGAACAAAACACATAACTATGAAATTTCTGGGGTAGTGTTACAGTTATAATTACAGAGGTTCATGGAATTGAATAATCACTATAACTTTAGTGTGCTGTATAAATGGATTAGTATTTTTAATTGATAAAGTTACAAGTCAGATAACATAGCGGCCGGTGTACGCACATGGTTATACAAAACAGGAAGTGGAAACATCATGAGTCAAAGATGCAAGTAATAGGCCTAACACACACATGAAAGGGGCGGAAATATTTGGAACTAATAATTCAAATATGACTATGTTGTTATTCACACACTTCCCCTCAACAAGTTACTATTTGACATTTTAGCAGTCTTAGCAGACATATTTATTTAAGTAGGCCTATCTCGACGCCCCTTCAATATTTACTATGAATACTCATGTAAAGCACTACCTAACACACTGCATGTTTCTAAAAGTAATAAACATACTCTTTGCCAATGGATTGGTAAACATATCGGCCATTTGGTCTTCAGACTTTATATATTTCAAAATTATTACACCTTCTATCTTTAGTTTGATAAAATTGAACTTTAATATCCACATGTTTGACTCGCTTGTTGTTTTCAGGATTGTTACCTAGATTAATTGCTGCTTGGTTGTCAACATGGATTACAACATTATTAATATTAAACAATTTAAAATCATCATTTAGCTTTCTTAGCCAACAGGCTTCAACAACAACTGAACTTAATGCAATTCATTCGGCTTTGGTAGTAGACAGACTTACAGTTTGTTGTTTCTTTGATGACCAAGTAACAGTACACCCAAACATTTTAAAAACAAAACCTGATGTGAATTTTCTATCATTTGTATCAGTTCCCCAGTCAGAGTCCACAAACCCACACAAAATTTCATTGCTAGAGTTGCTATTAAAGACAAGTTTTAAATGTAATGTGTTTTTGACATACCTTATTACTCTTTTTATAACTTGGTACAACACATCATTTGCATGATTTTGGTATCTACTTAAATAAGACATACTAGTACACAACTCCGGCCGTGTCCCTATAACTGCATACATAAGACAGCCTATAATTTGTCGACATTTAGACTCCAGTTTTACATCACTTGTTTCAGGCCTAACAAATTGAAATTTATTTTCCATAGGTGTGGACATAGGCTTAGATTCTAACATACCAAATCTAATCAAAACTTGCTTTAAGTAATTTGTTTGGCTCAGTTCAGTCACACCTTTTTCTTGGTCTTGGTTAATACATATACCTAAGTAGTAAGTTGCCAAACCTAAATCCTTCATACAAAAAAGGTTACTTAAATAACCCTTTAAATCATCAATTTCTTCCCTGCTTGTGCCAAACAACAAAATATCATCTACAAATAATAACAAGCATACTTTGTTCTCAGCATCGCATTTGGTATACAAACAAAAATCATTTTGAGAGCGAACAAACCCCTTTTTTGTTATTACATCATCAACTTTCAAACTCCAATATTTTGGCAACTTCTTTAGGCCATATATTGACTTGTTAAGTTTACACACAGTATTACCATCACAGTTTAAGTCCTTAGGTAATCGCATGTACACTTCTTCATTTATATCACCATACAAAAAAGCACTTTGAACGTCCATTTGGTTGACTGGTAAACCTAACCTATTTGCAATACCCAATAGAATACGAAATATAGTAATTTTTGCAACAGGAGAATACACATCATACTTTTCAAAATTTTCATTTTGCTGGAAGCCTCTGGCTACCAGCCGTGCTTTAAATTGAGATGGGTTTCCTTTACTATCATGTTTCACTCTGTAAACCCACCTATTATCTATCACACGTTTGTTTACCGGGTTTGGCACATTTGTCCACGTATTGTTTTCAAGTAGCACACTTAATTCTTTGTCCATAGCATCTTTCCACTCATCAGAATGAATTGCTTCTTCATATGAATTTGGTTCTTGCGACACACTTATGAAACTCATTTCAAAGTCTTTATGCCATACAGGTTTTTTCGTAAATCGTTTACCAGCTTCTCTCATTCCTTTGTCAGAGCTATCTTGTGAGTCTTCAGGCTGGGTTGCTTCTTTTATTGCGTTACGATCTTCAAAGTCACTGCCATCTGGATTGCACTCCTGAATCTCAAATCACCTCCTGGTTATTTTTGACTTCTGCCGTGTTCGATTTCGGAACTAGGCTTATTTTATTTCCGTACTCTTGAACTATCATTTGTTTGGCATTGTTTATTATCTTTTACAAAAGCTATGTCTCGTCTCAATTCCACTGTGTTTGTGTTGGGGAAGTAGATCCAATACCCTTTTGTATTTTCTCCGTTGCCAACGAACAGTCCATTCACAATTTTTGGGTCCCATTTCTGTCGCTTTTGTTTTGGAACATGTACATGCACTTGTGAACCAAATATGTTCAGCTTACTTACATCATACGTGTGATTAAACCAAAGTTCATAAGGAGTTTTATCAGGCACATTGCTCCTCCCAGTTCAGTTTAGCACAAATGTGGCTGTGTTAACCGCTTCAGCCCACAAATTTTTATTCAAGTTTTTAGCCATTAGCATGGATCTTGATGCTTCCACAATTGTGCCATTATCTCTCTCCACCTTTCCATTTTGCTCAGGGGTATACACCACAGATTTCTGGTGTCGAATGCCTTTTTCATCAAATATCCCTCGCATTTCTCTGTTCCATTATCTGTTCGTACTATCTTCACTCGGTTACCCATGTCTTGTTCAGCTAGGTTTAAAAACTGTTTCACATTGTATACCACTTCGCTTTTATTTTTGATAAAATACACATGTCTATATCCAGAATAATCGTCCTTTATTAATAGAAAATACTTTGATCCACTGAGGGATGGAACTTCCATTGGTCCACACACATCCATGTGTACCACTTCACAGGTTCGAGTTGTTGACGTTTCACTCCGCTTAAATGGAATTTTTTGTATTTTTCCTTTCAGACAACCTTCACAACTTTTCTCATCTGCTTCATACATTATATTATTTCTGTCCAATATCTTCTTCACATATTCCATATTCTGATGACCGAGACGTTCGTGCCACTCGGCTAGACTGTTCTTACCATAACCTATAGCAGCATGTTCATATGAACTGAAATGCATAATGTACATCTTGTTATGCCTATGGCCAATGGCAGACACTTGGCCATCTTTCATTATTTTACAAAACTCACTGTCAAAGATCATATGATAGCCTCTGTCCATGACACTCCTCACTGAAAATAAGTTCACCGTCATTTTAGGTACATACAATACATTGTTCAATGTTGTTTGAATACATTTCCTACCATCATACGCTTTAAGTTCAACAGTACCATAACCTACTGCATCCAGTTCACTTCCATCACCAATCACGATCTTTTTAACATCGGACAGTTCTGTGTATGTCGCAAATTGTTCCTTTATGTAGCACATTTGTTCACTTGCTTCAGTGTCATCTAACCAAGTTTGGTTATTATTAAAGTTGGCCATGAACGTGTTCCCTTGGGCATGATTAACTGTATTTGCATTATTGTTTCCCTTATGCTGTAGCTTATTTAATCGAACTTTGCACTCATTAATGTGATGACCAACCTTCTTACAAAAATGACACGGTCCCTTTGATGAGCTACAGCCTCGCCTGTAGTGGCCTATTTTACCACATTTGAAACACTTCACCGCATTCTGGTAGCTCTTGCTCGCCAGCGCCACAGAAGTTCCTGCAGCTGCCGGTACATCTATCTCATGTTGCCACTTGCTTTCAACTCATCAATGCTTTGTTTCTTCGTTGGTACAGATTCCCAGGCTGCAACAAAATGTTTGAATTTATTTGGTAACGACATTAATATCTTCATGATTAGCGTTTTGTCAGGAATGTTTTCTCCCAGTGGAGCTGTTTTTCCTCGGATTTCTTCAAGTTTAGCGAAAAAGATTAAAAGGCTTCTTCTTCACACTTAAGTGAAAAAAATTTCTGTTGCTCTAGGTGCAAACTGGTTTCAGACTTCCTCTCAAATACCGCCATCAGTTTTGTCCACATTTACGCGGCTGATGTAGTGTTAATTATGTGCACTATAACCTTTTCGTTCAGATGTGTCACGATGACTCCTTGAGCTTTCCCGTCCTTTGAGATCCAATCGGCGTAATTTGCAGCTGTTGTCTCCAGTTTTGGTTCACTCCCATCGACCAAGCTATATAACCCCATAGCTTGTAGTATAACTTTGACTCGGAATTTCCATACATTCCAATTTGCACTTCCTTCAAGCTTCGCACCCATGTTTAAATATATTTTATCCAATCTTGTAACAAACTTTTTGCTTTTTAAATATAAAGACGCTATCGCACGACCTTGATGACCACGAACAACACGCCGTGTTTTACACAAAACAACTTTACCAATCCATCAGTAATAATTCAATCCGCGGTGACTGGACCCATAACCTGTTACAGTTATTATTACAGAGGTTCATAGAATTGAATAATCACTATAACTTTAGTGTGCTGTATAAATGGATTAGTATTTTTAATTGATAAAGTTACAAGTTAGATAACATAGCGAACGGTGTACGCACATGGTTATACAAAACAGGAAGTGGAAACATCATGAGTCAAAGATGCAAGTAATAGGCCTAACACACACATGAAAGGGGCAGAAACATTTGGAACTAATAATTCAAATATGACTATGTTGTTATTCACACAGGTAGGCCTACATCTTTCTATCCACCTTTCAATTTTTAATTTTATTTTTAATAAAACTAGTCATTCCCCAGCTTAATTAATTTGGTATGTTGTATGTAGTCTTGTTTAAAACTAGGATGCTTAAGAAACTTTGAAATATTTGGGGGTGGTAAAGAAACCAGTTTATTAAAATTAAAATTAAAAAACTCTAAGTCTTCTTCTTGGATAATCAGTTGTAGTTGTTTGTTATAATTATCGGAGGGTCCTGATTTAACGGGGTGTAAGTTTGGGTGTCAGATTGTTGCCTCTCAGCTTCAGTAATGTAATCCTGGTGGTCCATGACGACGGTCGTTGACCCTTTCTCTGCAGGTAAGATGATGATGTCTTTGTTGTTACGTAGTGATCGGGGGGCTTGACGTTCTTGGTTGGTCATATTGCTGCAATATGACCAACCAAGAACGTCAAGCCCCCCGATCACTACGTAACAACAAAGACATCATCATCTTACCTGCAGAGAAAGGGTCAGCGACCGTCGTCATGGACCGCCAGGACCACATCACTGAAGCTGAGAGGCAACTATCTGACACCCAAACTTACACCCCGTTAAACCAGGACCCTACCGATAATTATAAGTCTTCTTCTGTAATAAATCATTAAATAATGTATTTTAGAAACTTATTAGCATTCTAATTCTATTTCAAACAGCATTTCTCTGTTCATATGTAAATTTAACTCTACTATCTTGTCATATCCTAGACAATCCTTGAGGCTACCTTGCACATAATACAAACATGATAAATTGCTATGGTTTTAGTTTTACACTCTGTAATGAAAACTCTTGGAGTTCACTTTCCTGGCTGGGCACATTTGTCCACACCCACTGTCCTTCACACTGGCGTGTATATCCCAGTGTAGCCAATCACTCCACAACCCATTTCCTCACACTCATAACAATCTTACTTGCACAAACATTCCTGTAAACTGTAAAAACAATTATATATTAAAACCAGTATAGTGTGTTTGTAGAAATGAAGATGGTCCTATTTTCTATGAGTTTGAGATTTGAAAGAAGATAATAGAATTTGCAAGCTTATTTCAAACATGCTATAATATATCATTATGGTCAAGTTTAATAAGACAGTGTAGAAACACATTACAATAATGTAAAGTAAGTGATAGTGAAGGAAGCCAACATGGAAGGATAGTTAGGTTAGGCCTGGATAGAAACAAACTTCTTTCTTTATTTCTTCTTACACTCTTCACACTTCCTCTTCCACGGTTACACTTTGTTTTAAATTTTGGAAATATTCCCTTTTCACATAAAGAGACGCATAAAACCCATAAAATACAAAGATATTATATGGAGCGACATAGTTTCTTTGTATTTTATGTGTTTTAGATGTGTCTCTTTATTTAAAAAAGGTATAAATCCGAAAAGTATAACTATGTGTAACTATGTAAGTGAGAAAAGGGAAATATGAAATGAAGAGAGAAGTGTATTTGTCCCCGCCTATGTCTAACCTAACTATCCTTTGAGGTTTTCTTCCTTCACTATCACCTACAGTAGCCCCATGGCTTCTTTGGTGCTGACTGACAGCTAAAAGCTTTGAAGAGTTACCAGACCAAATTATGTATCCCTACGCTGAACCATATGATCAGCAAAGACATGTGTTTAGCAGCTGTCACTTCTGACGGTCATAATGTAGGTATATATCTAAATGTTGACAGTCAGAAGTCAGCTGTGAGCTGTCAGTCAGCACCAAAGAAGCCATGGGGCTACTGTACTTTACATTATTGTAAAGTGTCTCTACACTTTTATTATACATCTCCAAGCCATTAGCAATAATTAATTTTAATAAAAGTCAAGAAGTTTGTGGCATTTCTTGTGTATTCTACTAAATAAAATGTCACATTACAATGTAATTTTGGGTCAAAAACTGAGCATATTTAGCTTGAAGGATCAGAAATATTTTAGGTTTTAAATTAAAGTTTGGTGATAATAAGAGTTGAAAAATGGGTTAGATCACACAAATTATAAGGGAAACAAAACTTAAAACGAAATAATTATGCTAGATAATGATTTTGCTAGGTAATAAGCACATATCTTATTTAGACTCTACATCCTAATATAACTAATTATTAATGCACTGGCACAATTTTGGTATTTGCGCATTCTACCGTGTATTTTACACACTTTGTCAGCCATCTTTCCGTGCTGCTTGCATCCCCACTTTGGGTATGAACATTCCTTTGCACTATAAACATGCATCAAGCAAAACACATTTATTACTAAGATACACTCTTAGAACAATTGTGGCCAATTTTCTTACCGAACTGCTCTTAGAAATGCCGCTGGAAACTGTATACAACCCCCTCCGAGCTTGGTTCTTTGGTCCAGGGAGACTTTGCTTACATGCAAAATATTAAAATGGATTTGTGTTTAAGCCAAATAAAAATCCATAGAATATGAGCACATACAATAAAATAGTGTGATAGTTTTTCCATTTTTTTGTGTGTGTTTTTTTGAAATATTTTTAATGCTAAGAAAATGTTCACTTTATTTTGTGTACAAATATCCCCAATTTTCTTTTTCCATCAACAATCATCATCTTATCTTGAGTAATCATCATCTTATCAACAATCATCATCTTATCTTGAGTAATCAAGTAATCACTATTTTATCTCAAGAAATCACTGTATTAACTCTAGTGATCACCCTCTTATCTCAAGACATCACCACCTTATCTTTAGTAATCACTATAATATCTTATGTAATCACTATCTTATCTCACCATCTTATCTCGAGTAATCTAGTTGATGGCAATGAAGACAACTTGGGCTATCTCCCTTCCCCTCAAGGTCGGTGGGAAGAGGGCGCTCCACCCTCGCAGCATGCTCAGAGCGGCACCACACTAGACAGTGTAGTAGTTAGTTCGCATGAAGCTGTCACCACCTCTACTCCGTCCGCACATCACCTCGTCAAGACCATCCGTAGGTCTTCTAAGAACCTCCTCCCCGGTTCAACTCCAGTCTCCGCCAGCCCGGGGGTCCATGACATTGAGTGGGACTTTGGGAGCGATGAAGAGAAACCGCCGGGGTCGGTCATTGTGAAAACAACCGTTACGAAGATCAACCAAGAGGGCCACCGAGAGTTTCTAGATGACCTGAAGGGTCCTCCAAAGGTTGTCGAGGTTACTAAAACAACTACGAAAGTAAAACATCCCAACCAAGTGTCCAACGATAGTTCCTTAACATCCATCTCGGACATGTCTGGAGAAGACTTCAGTAAAGAGACAAAAGACCCTATAAAGTTGGCAGCATTAGGAAAACAGCTTTCTCTGACCCTTCTAGAAGGAGAACGGAGATATTTACCTGACGCCCCGGCCATCATTAAGAACTCTGATGTCGATGACGGTTACACATATGAAGAGATACAATGCTATACAGATGTCAACAATGCGCACAATAATATAGAGGATAGTGACAAGAGGTATGGCTCGATGATGGTGAACAGTGACTCGGATAGTGACAGCCGAGGATCCCCACAGCCTGTCCCCAAAAGTCGCTCTTTCAGCACCCGCAAGACTCTAGGCAGTTCCAGTGGATCAGATATAGCTCTTCATGAAGGGGCGGATTTGTCAGAAGATGAGCATGCAGGTATTTATTAGGAGTAGTTATGCTTTGAATAATGATATTAGCTAAAAGATTGGTTATAATTAAAACACATTAGCTAAATTATACTTTTTCTAGTTAAGCTAGATATTTTGGAATTACTTCATCACGAATTCAATCAGTGAAATTAAATTTAAAATATGTCAATCTCTTAGCTTAATTATTATTTCTTATTCTGCACAAATTATCTCTTCTTCAATAAGTGAAAACACTAGCAATGAAACATTTGTGGACTTAGGCTCACTTTTTTAGACAATTATTGACCAACATTGCAGTTTTTTGAAAAGTTCCTTATGCTATTTGCGAGAGAACTTTTTATGATTAATACTAGGTTAACAGAGACCTGCTATGTTATAAATAACATCTGATACCTGATCACATCTCGATATAATGTAATTTATGAAATAACATATAACAGAGATAAGAGCTTAAAATTTTTGAATTATTCACACTAAGTATATTTAAGTAGTTTTACCTAAAATATTTCCCACTCTGCGTCCACACAAATGCAGGTACATTTCCTCTAAATTCTATCCTCACATTAACATAGATAAAATATGTGTGAAAAGGACAGGTGGTAAAAAGATAAAAACGAGTTTATATGATTTTTTTTGTGGGAAATAATTCTACCTGTTAAAAAAAGTAATCATTTGGTTTTTATACATTTGAAGTTTTAATTCAAATTTCACATTAAACTTCTTCCATGATTGAATAAACTTTCAATGAATCCAAATGTAATTCTTTTCCAGGTTGATCCTAAGCTCACAAATGTATTTTACAGTTAAATTTGTGGATTTCACTCTTTAAAAAATATCTTAAAGTTTGAGTGATGTCTCTTAAAGAATATCAAGTGTCTGCTAGAATGACTTGTTTAAAAAAAATTATTGTGAGTGTACCAACACCATCTCTCGAGCATTATGATAAACTTTACAAAACAAATTTTCCCTTTTAAGATCTTTTAATGAAATCTCATTAGACTATATGAATTGATGTTGTAATACAGTTATGAAGTGTCTTGTAATTATTTAAACACTGATCAAATCACCTGCAGCTTGCATTGACTAGATTTTGTGACAGTCCTCAAACTTTCCGATATTTTGTGGACATGAACTTTTTCATTCATATCTTTTATACTAATTAATTATTTTTTCATGCATCAAAACGGCACACATGCTGTGTTTTACATGTTGTGAATGGAAGCCTCATTAGAATTCATGATTTGATATAAAAATAATTGTTTATTTATAAGAATGAAAATATTGGTTAAAAGTTTAACTATATTTTCCAACTTTTGTATATTTTGATAATGAATGCAACTTGGGAAATAATTGTTTTAGTTTTAACACTAATCGAATTAATTTCATTGTATTTATTATAATTGGGGTTTGGTCAAACCCACTAGTTTACAAATTGAAATCTTCAATTCATCTTAGATTCCTGAATCGGAATCTTAGAAAAAATTATGATCTTGAGAGGAAATATAAATATAATAGAACATAAAATACAAATACAAACTAAATGTTAACATTATTTCTTATAATCCATTTGTTAAAACACTAAACACTAGTTATTTATTATTTAGGCTAGTGGAGTATAAAATAAATAATAAAATTAAAAACACCCCGTACTTAAAAAACCAATTGTATGTGTCTTTGTTGGTGAGGGGTCTATCAATTTCTAGGGGGGTGGGTGGGGGGTCTGGAGTCTCCCAACCACCAACATACCACGCACACACACAAACTTTACATCAAAAAATATAAAGTACCCTAGTTGATGTTGAATTCTGTTGCAGGGTGGATAAGTATTGTGTAGTTATGAAACTATCTGTTTTTTTGAAACTAGTTTTTTATTTGTATAGTTTAATGAAACACTTAATATATTATGCATTTTATTTGTCAATAAAATATATAATTGAGTTATAAAAAAAGTGTATACTAAAATTTTTTGTTTTCTAAAACTTCCTTTGAAGAATAAGACCATGTGCTTTGTAGTGATGCAAGAAAAAATAGTGTGTTTTAGTAGATAGTATGTATGTACAGTAGTAGTATGTATGTGGTATATGTAGTAGCTTCTTAAACCCAACTGTCTGCATCTCTATCAGCCATGCTTGCATATCTCTCTCTCTCTCGCAAAGCTTTGTACATAGCCCCCTAGTGTACATCTATGTAGAAATGTGAATGTATTACTCATAATGTGCTGCTTGTTTATGTTGTATTATGTTACTCTCGATGCAAATATTATTGTTAAGGCTTGATCAGAACAGCTTTTGTCAGGGGTTTTTAAGTTCAGATAGATTAGTTTTATTACTGTCCATCTGACTGCTTGATTGAAGCTGCTCCCTGTGATGTACACATTGCTCAGAGACTGGTCTTGTTGGTGCAGGGTTAATTCGCCGGCCTGAATACATATTGACATTGCGTTATACAGGCATAGTTTGAAATGGTGTGTACAGGTTTCACACAAAATGCCGTAGCAATATTGTCATACAAATATCAAAAAATATAATTATTACTTCTCAGTGTCCGACAGAAGATCATTTTTTCGGTCAAAGCCGATTATTTTGCAGAAAGTGGCTGAAGCCGAATGTTCGGTAAGACACTATTATTTTTAATAATAATTATTGATTTGGTTCATAGACTCATGGAAAGACTGGCTGCAAGCACTTTATATAGTGATTAATTTTTTAATTTCATTCATTATATTCAAGTACACACATATTATTAGTGAGGGGGGCACTTCTTCTAGTTCTCTTTTAAAACTTGATTTCTTCAGAAAATTGAAAATCAATGTTTGGAGCAATGAATTAATAATTAGAGGTAACTTTTTATATGACTTATAGAAATAATTCAATTACCGAAAAATTTGTTTTGTTCATTTGTTACAAAGTAATTTTTATTTTTTATTTAAAGTGAAAGTGGTTTTGTTTTGCTCTCACACCACCCCGATACCCCAATAAATGAGGGTGATTAACAACCATGGATTTAATATCATAACTAATGTTTTTTGTAAGAGTAAACTTCTTAGAGATTCAAAAGTATCTAAAAAGTATTATTATTATTATTATTAGCACCGCGTCTTACTACCCGTTCGGGTTGTACGCACTTATGCTAATGTGTAATGGTAGGGTGATTGTGAGATGAAATGGAGGACCTACAGTTTAACGTGGAATCCGAACTACGGTGGAGGCCTGGTATTCCCCACATTCACAAGATGTCTTGTCAGAGGTGAAGGAAGGGTTTGGTTATCAGATAAATCTGTGCCGGGACCGAGGATTGAACCCCGGCCGCCAGCACAGAAGTCCAACACCTTACCCCTAGACCACCAGGTCACCATCTAAAAAGTAGCCCTAGACTTGTTAAAAGAAAGTGTAGCTGAATGTGTTTTCCATAACATTGCGATATTCAGTTTTACACATTCCAAAGCTGTGAATTAGAGAAAAACTATTGAGAATAATGATAATCACTAAGAACAGTGTGACAAGCAGTGATTGCCAACGTTTGGGGAAGTATTTTTGGCGATGGCACAAAATCATTCTAATTTTAATTGAAGTCTAGCATTAAATTGTTCTTAAATAACCTGCAAACTGCACAGCAGGAGGAAGGGAGGTCGATATTCAATTGTCAGTCAGATTACATCATTACTAAGACATTTCTTTCTTAAAGGATACCTCTCTCTCAGGGCAAGTTTACAGATACTCCATTCACAGTAGGAATTACTCCCTGAAAGGTGTTTTTTTCTACCAATATCCTACAATAAAATATGATTCTGGTAGGGAAGAAGGCCTTTCAGAAAACAATTCCTACATTGAACAGACTTAAAGGCCTATTTTATTGTTTTAAAGTTGAGATATATTTGAAAATTTGCATTGCTATGTTTGTGTACATATTTTATTACAAAAATATCTTGCATAAATGATTTTATCACAATACATACATATCATAAGCAATAGTGTACCTTTAAAATGTTAGTATTTTGTTTACCAACACCAACACACGATTATTTTCTTAAAGTTCCAAGTTCCAAAACATTAAAAGTCGAAGGTTCTTTTACAATCAAAATTGAATAAATTATGCAGAGTAGGTCACAGAGAATAATAATTCATGTTATTCACCTTTCATTGTATTATGTTTATTAAACTTACCCAGGCCATATTAATCTAGAAATTAAATGTTATAAGTTAAACTTATAGATAATTAAAAACACAATGAAGATTCATTTCATGTTAGGTGACATTTTTAATTTGTTTAATTTGTTGAGCACAGTAGTAATGTTTTATTTGAAAGGACCACTTTCAATCCATGATTGTTGTGAAGTAGATCTGTGTGTCCTGCCATTGTTTGCTTGCTGTCAACTGTTGTCTTGTAGCCAGTAGATGGTATGACACTTACTGGCGACGCAGCTGGTGGCTGCCTGCATGTTTCCTCTTGGCGTTGTTTGCGTGTGTCGCCATGCATGGCACAGACTCTCCCTACTTCTTAGCAGTGCACCGTTTCCTGCCTCACGCTGCAGCCGCTGCTATCCCCGCCCACGGTAATACTCCATGCACCGCAAGATTTTACACTTCATTTCACTCTCGTCACACACTTTTAACAACATCGTCCTCGCTCAACTATGAGGATTTACAAACAGAATGAATTATGTTGTATCACACAACTTGTGCAGACATTTTTAAAAATAATTTAGGTTTCTTAATATATTTTACTGTTTTAAAAATGTATTGGGTTCTAAAATAAGTAGTTAAGTACGAAGAATTACATATAAATGTCCTCCAGGTTATTTTATGACTGATATCATTATTATTATTATTATTATATATATAAGTTGTGTAAATTATTATCTTTAGATTGTTTGACAATACTAAAATACTGTTTTACCTAACATATGACCAAGAAAACTTGTTAAGACAAAATATAGAGGCTAAACATTCCTGATTATTATTATCACCAGTTTTAAATTCAATACATTTAGTTTAAGACTCGATTTATTGACTATTTGCGCACTCTTTGATGATGATAGTAATTTGATCAAACATGTTCAATGGGTGGTTGTTGACTCCCATGTATCATACATCAAGTATTCGCCACCACCTGATGACATGTTTCACAAAGTATTATCATTGCTAATGGGTGTGCCATGTACAGTTGTGCAGTTTAAAGATTTAGATGAGGTGTAAACTGGCAAAATAATTAAACAATACTACCACGAGGTTTCAGCAATGATAAAAAAAATGTCAAGAAACATCTAAGGTCAATTTTTTATGTTCTCTTGTTAAGCTGGGTTTTTATTCACGCAAAACTAATAATGAATAATGCACGTTTCATAAGAAAAATACACGGTTTATAATGTACATATAGTGATTTCATTTCCATTATTTAGAAACATTCACTATGTTTTAAAGAATCTTCAGGGATGAGTGATTGATAACTTCTTCCTTGGATAAAATAGTATAATTTGTGAGCTAAGAGATATTTTGTATAGGATCAAAACAGAAACCTTAAATTTGTGCTTATTTTAAGGTATGTTTAGTTACTTTATGAAGTGTCAAATTTTGAATGTTAGTTTGAAGAACGAATTGCAGCGAGTGGTAGCATTCTCAACTAGCGACACAGTTGCTAGGAACTAGAACTAGGCGAGGTCAGATAGTGAGTCAATATAGTCAATCATTCACTTACAAGAATGTATTCAACAATTTTCAAAATGCGGTAAGCAAACAATAGTTTTCCTCATTGCTGAGGGGTTAGAAAGGTAGACAACAGGTCCAGGGGACATTAGTTTGATTCTAGGTGGTTCAGTATTATTCTTAAAACACATATTACTTTTTTTTTTAAGCTGTTTGTTTCTTCAGAATATAATAGTTTCTATCATTCACTATTGGTGAATAAATTTCACCCCGATTGAAAGGCAGTTTTACCTATCTGAACATTTGCTAGGAATTTGGTAATTAATTGAAACACAGACAATTAAATCACTAAATTACCTACTTTTATGTATACTTTGATATCGGTTCTCACTGACAAAATACTTGTGTTTACAAAGTGATTGCTGTACTCACTAATTAATGTGTTATGTGTTTCTGTTGCTCTTTTGTTTTGGGATACATTCACTTTGAAGTAGTTTGTTTTGTGGTCTTAAACTATCTGCAGTGTTTTGTTGTAGAAATGTTGTAAGCAGCTGTTACAGTTTTAGAAACATGTGTTATAAGTGCCTGGGAATTGTCTTGCTACATTTTGATTCAATGTTGACAAGATGCCATGTTTTTAAGCATTACAGTTCAATATTTTTGTGCAATTTTTGTTTATTTTTTAAATATTTGCTTTCCATAAAGTTGTGACAAACAATTATTGAAGTGTCGAACAGAACATCCTCGTAAGTTGAATATTTTTCAGAAGCTTATAAGATCATGAACCACTTTCATGACCTTATTTTCTTAAATGTTATACTCAAATTCAATTATTCTTTCTCAACAACTTATGACTATATTATCATAATAAATAAAACAGGAAGAGAAAAGATTACTTTAATGCAAAGTACACTCTCACCCTGAAAGGTAGCAGTCTTGCCTTGACTGATTACACTATGGCCAGATCTTATAAGGTGCACCATAGTGAAACCATGTAAGGTAAGCTTACTACCCTACAGGCCAAACGAAGGGAACTAACATTCATTTGAGCTAAAGTGAAAGCCCACAGTTGGGAAAATCCCTCGGTGCGTTCGATTAGTTTAGAGCCCACACCATCCATGCAACTAATCCTTACTGTCAAAATTGTGCTCCTTGCGTCAGGTGTGATATGACGTTAATGTTGTGAAATGTTAATGTGTGTTACAAGTGCTCATGCCACGTTACTGAAGAATATGTGGGGTGTGGTTGACGTTGTTTAGTCCACAGCAACTTGTGGTACATGACACTTCGCCAGTCTGGAACTATCGCAGATCTGCCCTCCAAGAAGACTTGCTAGCTCGATAACTCGAACAATCAGTATTCAGCAGCTACCATAAACTAGTTCTTAACATTTTAATTGAAACGTTTTCATGCACGTTTTGCTGCTTTAGAATGAGTTGTTCCTTCTTTTAGTGTAGAATGTTGACTCCATCTCGCTTCCAACATTTCCAATAAGAGATGCTCTTAACTCTTGCTAACATTTCTAGCGACTGTGTTGCATGCATCTAGTTAGTTTAGTTTTTAAATTAGTCATAATATAACTTTTGTTTTTTGATCATGATTTAATAAGATAGTTGACTCACTTCTATTAGCTGTGTATTATAGTGACCATATTTTTTATTGTTATTTACAAACAGTCTTTTTTTTAAATCCTACACTTTTCAAAGGAATAAAATAGAATTACAAAGTAATAGAGTAATAGTAGTATTAGTATGACATTTTAACTTTTATTTTGGTTTAGTCGAGAGTTAATTCTAGTAGTCAGAGCATGATATATTGGTTACAAAGTTTTACTCCTAATAATTGAATTTAACAATTTTCCCTCCATAGACCAAATATATATATATATAATGTAACATTATTAACTTGTGCTAATGCAATGCTTTGCAAAATTACAGTTTTTGTTTCTATTTACATCATAACAAACTTACTTTCAGTTTGTATATATTATTTTTATTTTTACTATGTCAGTTTAACCAAATAAATTTGTTTATGTTTTTATTGTCGTGAGGTTGCATGAGGTTTTAACATATGTAAAGTATTCCACACAAAGGTGCACCTCCACAGTTTTCGCCTTTGAATTTCATTAAAGTTTTGTCAAATTTATATTTATTCCTCCTTACATGACTAAAATATAAGTTCCTTGCCACAATACGATGTACACATACACAAACATGTATAAAGTGATAAGAAAACTACATTCATAATTTTAGCTTAGATATAGATACACACACATACATACATACACTTATATAAATACATAATTTATTTAGTAAAACTGTATCCACATTTTGTTGCACTCATACACAATTAATTGTTCATTAGTCAATAATAAAATAAACATTATCCTAACATTATTAATTTGCCCTTTAAAATCACTACTTTAAACGTGTAATGTACAAGTGAGTTGTCGAAATATTAGTTATATTAGTGGAGACGCACCTTTGTTAACACAACTCTTGATAATATTTCCCTGGAGGTACCTATATACAGTGTGTTGATAATTGTGTGAACTAGGGGCAGAATATTTCCAAGGACAAGAAGACCCAGTTTTCTCGGAGACTGTATCCACAGAGTTTGATCCAGACACTCACACAAGGTAAGATGTCTTTGCCTCGACTGACTGACAGACACTTTCAAGGGCCTGTTTCATAAATCTACAAGTAAACTCTTGTATCTACAAATGAAATTTTACAATTTACAAATCAAGGAGTATTCTCTACAAGTCTCAGAAAATAGGTAACATACTTTACAAGTGCAATTTTATTAAGTTGGTTGTACATCATTAGTTCGCTATAGTACTTTAATGAATAAACCACCTGTGTAAACATTTTAATTAACATGAATATTATGTTAATAGACATATAATGAGGGTGTAACAAGTGATTATTGAGGTTAGGAGATGGCCACATTTGAATGGTTTCTAATGAGTTAATTGACAATTGAGAAACTATTACAATTATTATTATTATTGGAGTGTATAGACCCGTCGACACAGTAAGGTTATTAGGACCTAGCTATTATAAAAAATGGTAATTATTGTTGGACAATATAAATCAACTGCCTTAGTTCAGGAAATAATACATTACTTATTGCCCGACAGTAGCGGCAAACCTCCAAAACAAATAACATTAATTTAATGTACCTCATTCCATAACTTTATTTTCTTTTTTACTAAAATTTAGTACGTTTCAAAGAAAATGTAGGCTTATTTATGTTCATTAATATCATAACACAATTTACTTGCAAATATCTTGTTGCACAAGAATTTACAAGTTGAATCATTTTCTTTATGAAAATAAATACAAGGATAAAACATTCTCTTGTAGCTTGTAAATTGTAGACTTAAAGTTTTATGAAACAGGCCCCAGAACATTGTGTTTAGAGTGGATCATTTTCAAAACCACTAATAATTAGGATTATTAAAATGGTGCATCCCTAAAATATTATTTTAAAAATGTTTGTTCAATAAAAGTTGAATCATATCCTGCTATTTGTGAATTGTGTTAGCGAGAAATTGATGGGGATGTTGCAACAATATTTCACTATAGTAGAGTCTCGGAAACTCGACCTAATGTGGACTGTGATCAGGGCCGGATTTACTACCTTGCCACCTGCAGGCCCACGAGGAAATGCTCCCCCCTTTCCACCTTTCTTAAAGGAGGGCGATAAACTTCTATGTACCATTTTAAATTTTTTACTATGGTTTGGATTTTAAATCAAATTTTTAAATTATACATGTATATAACCAATAACCATGCACAATAATGTCTACTACCATTCCGGCAATATAAATTTTAATTCACAAAAAATGAGTGTTAGAAATTGTATTAATTTAATAAACTTCTTATAAAAATGCTAAAATATACAAATGTTAATATTTATGAAATTAACTCATTTCATCACTTGTCAGTTTTCTTTGAAGGCATTTCTTCTTGCCTTTCGTGGGGCAAAGGCATTGATAATGTCGTTGAAATCTATATCCTTCAGCATCCTTCCCTCACTGTTCAGCAGTGCTATGTCCAATAAACTTTCCTCACCCATTGTTGATATGCCTTGTGATATGTATTTCTTTATCAGGATACTTGTGATGTGAAACACTGAATTCTGCGTCCAAGTTTTGTCCAACACCGTGAATTTCCATGTAATCTCGTAATTAGTCATTATTTTCCACCACAGGCCTGGGTCCTTAAAAGGTTCTAAAATATGCCCATAGTGATTGGCAGCTGCATTTTCTGGTCTTAATCCTATAGCAATCTTACATTTTACGCCATCAGTGGGATATAAAGCTAGAGGTATTTTATTGTCACAGTTACCTAAATTAACACCAGTTGATGTTGAAGATATCTGTACTGGAAGCGTTACTTATGTGAATGAAGGACCAACTAAGTCAGTACTACCAGAAGTCGAAGGATGATGCACAATAGTATTGTTGCGTGGGGATGGGCCGAGGGCGATAAACTTCCATGTGGTAAATGAAATATTAAAATATGAAATACAATTAATACAATTGAAAAAAAATAATTGCCGTCATGCCATGCCATGCCATGCCATGAATAGTGCCGCTCTAGGCATTGGAGGTGGCCTAATGGGAAATTCGGCCCTGACTGAGATCATGTTGAGTTATTGAAATGTTGAGTTTTACGAATGAACTTGCATAAGATGTATGTTTACTATGTCATGTTTACCAAACAAGGATGAATCACAGTAGAGTATTTAATATTATAGATACAGTTGTACTGTACTGTAGTATTGTACGATACAGTAACAGTATATATATACAGTACATTATATTACATGTTAATATAATGGTTTGTATACATGCGTGTAATATACAGAAATGCACTAAAGTACTGTACATATAATATTGTATTGATTTGAATAACACATTACTGGATTGGAAAACTAACAAACACAGCTCTTGTAAAAACACCACGGCATGTCTGTTCCACTCAAATTACACAAAAAAACAGAGGGTATACTGTTGAATGACCTGGGATTGTGCAGACTGACCCAACAACTGTGTGCATGGGTGTGTGTCAAGTTACATGGAATGTCCGAGTTATTGAGTGTCAAGTTTCTGAGACTCTACTGTATAACCAAATGTTTAGATGTGTGTTAACATGACTTGTTTGTTAACGAAACATGTGTTTTTCATTTGACTTTGGTTCCATTCTGAAAGAATAGGCCAAGTCTAATATGATTTATAAGTTATAGTGATAAATAACTTGAGATCATTTTTAGGCATATATATTCTTTTCTTGGTTGGTTGTTTTGACTTGTAAACTATCGAGTCAATGATTTAAGTTTCAAGTAGTGATTATTCCCTTTCATGTCACTTGGTTGTCATTTTTTGTATACAATATGATTATCAAGTATATATTTGAAATTTACTAGCCAATCAAAATTAGAGTGGTAAGTTGCACCATGCTTAGCAAATAATGTTTGACGTTGCTACCTAAAGCTTAGTCTTCCATTATTATATCAAAGAGGAATTCTTTAAATTGAAAAATGACACGTGGATATGGGAATTGAATCCAGGACCTTTGGC
Source organism: Timema shepardi (assembly GCA_902151425.1). Classification (NCBI taxonomy): domain Eukaryota; kingdom Metazoa; phylum Arthropoda; class Insecta; order Phasmatodea; family Timematidae; genus Timema; species Timema shepardi. The sequence goes on along the minus strand of CABFVX010001419.1, from coordinate 22,198 downwards.
TTAGTATGTCAATTTTCTTACCACTGAGCTTTCAAGTCATTGTCTTGTGCTCTGAGTCATTCTTTACTCCTATTTTGAGATGTCTATAACTAATTAACAACTATAATAGCTTTGCTATTTGATTCAAGGAGGAATTGATTATGAAGACAATACATACCATGGATGGTTATAATTTGGCAAATCTTTTAGGTACAAAAATTGTTGACAAGAGTTTTCAAAATAATATATTCAATTCAACTCTGATATATTTTATGATTCATTAGTGTAACAACGACCACACGCACATTCGGCATGACGGCTCCAGGCGAGGCGTCAGCAGACGAACTACGGCAGTCCATGCAAGAAATAGTTGATAAGTTTATGGTAGATGAGCGTAAGCATCATTAAAAGCAATGTTGCACAGTAAAATATTTTATATAATTGAAGAACACACTTTTATCTTCAAAATGCACCGTTTTCCAAGTCATCTAACAGAGACAAAAGAACTGTTTTATTGTAAAATTAATGCCCTTGCATTTTTTTCTTCTTTCAACGTTTCTTACATGATTGTGTATTGCCTTAGAATTGAAACATCTTCATGCTACCAAATTACCACTCAAAGGTTCAATATTTGACCCCTCATTTTGTTATGAACACCAATTAGAATAGTGAACATGTTACATTTTGAAGATGAGAGTTAACATTTTAATAGAATTTTGCTTACATTTTGACTTTTACTGTTGTATGAATTAATGTCTTAAAAGGACTATATGGACTTTTTAAAACCTTTTGTCAAAACACTTAATCAATTTGACCAATAATTTATTAGTAAGGCAGATAATAGATTTTATTATTCTAAGAAATAGTTTGGGATTAGTATGCTGTGAGTTTAATTAATGATCATATTTATCCTACTTATCAAGTCACAGCATGGCTAAATGATGTGTGTGTATCGTCCAACATAACCAAATAGACAGAATACTAACCAGGCCTAGATCCATCCATAATGTATTACTAGAAAATTGTTCATGAATCATTGGATGCATAAAATTTAAAACCCATCCTTTAAATCATAGCATAATGAATAGAACATAGTGCATAGTTAATAAAGTAGATTCAACTTGAAACACTAAGCATGGATGTGGCAGTCAATGAGTGCAAGAAGTAACTCAAGCTAATTAAGACACTAAAATACAAAATAAGTTCGGGAAAATATCTTCTGTACATGTTTGAAGACTTAAAGCAGTCATATTGAACTATTTATTAATTCTCTTTGCCTTACTATTAATGATTACAGTTGTAAAGGTGAATAATTGACAATTTTATTTCTGTTGTCGAGAGGTAGGTCTGTATTAAAATTAATGAAAATAATAATAATTTTGAATCAAAAGAAGAGTAAGAAAGTACTAACATAATTAAATGAGGTAAATTATTTCAAAATATATAACTAACATTTTTGTTTGTGTCTAAATGCCCCTAAATTAAGGCACAGTTCTAAACCATAAATATTTTATTCATTTAGTTTAAAAAAACTATAAATAGTTATTTACTGATAAATATATACATTTTGTAATCTAATCCCAAACTATTTACTTTATGAAAAAGTATTTTAAAATAATTAACTACAAATTGAAAATATGGCCCTGACATTCCCAAAACCCAAAGTTTTTTATCAGTAGAGTTTGTATGGTAATAGGAACAAAGTAATTTTACTAAATAATTGTATGTTCATATAATCGACAAATTCTCTTAACGCTTAAATACAATTATATGGTGACCAAAAAAACATTGTTGCCATAGCTTAGAAAAAAATGTATTTCTATTTTATTCAGTTGGCAAGCTTGTATTTAGCATCAGACAAAGGGTGATCCAATTATTTTCACATTAGACACTTGAGATATATTTTTGTTTTAATTATGTGATTCAAATTGTTTATTCTCAACATATTACTTTCTGTGATGTCTATTTATTGGATATTAGTAAAATGTTAAATAGAAATATATTATTTTACTATAATTTATATAATTACAATTTAAACAATCCCTTAAGTGAGAGTAATTATGATACATCCTTTGTACAAAATGCTTCCAATCAATCATTCCAGGGCAAATTAAGGGTTCAGTTTAAGAAAAGAATTTTAGAAACTCCTCATTTAATGACTTCTCTTATATTTATAGCCTTATTCTTAGTGCCTAATAATGCATTAGAACAATATTATTGGTATTTTGACTGCTCTTTAATTCCATAAAAGCTAAGCTGCTCCTCTAATTACATTTGTTCACTATTTAAGGACATTATTTATTCAACTTGTTCAAAATGTAGTTGTTAGCTATAATAATAGTAATAATATCTAGTATTAAATGTCAACTCCTTGCATTTATAAATGAAACAAATTATTTATATCAATATTAAATGAAAATAGATGAAAATTATATTAATATATATATATAAGCTTCCAAGAAGTCAAATCTTGTTTAATTTAATAGTAAAAGAGAGAAATAAAAACTATAGTCTTGTTTCAAATTGAATATTTTCTGAGTGTAGAAATTCTATTTTAATTAAAAGATTGTATAACATGTGTTTAGAGAGTCAACAAGGTCAATTCACAACAAGTATTTGTAGCATGTAACATTTGGTTAAAGAAATTGGATGAAACTCTCAAAGACTAAATTATCTTTTTGCTAAACAAGAGGGCCAATATTCCTCTAGTTATACTGAGAGGTAAATTATATTTCTAGAATCTCAAATCAAATTGTAACATACACAAATGAGTGACCTCCACACTTAAGGGTAATTTTATATTATTTGTGGGTGTATTTGTTTTTTAATATTTATTTTGTGTTTGATCTAGCACAGAGGCTATACAGCTACACTCCTTCAACCTTGACATATCTTAATGTTATAGGAAAATGGGCTTTTTAAAGATATTTTGTAATATTTTTGCTATTTTGATTAAATATTTACAGTACGTTCTAACTTTGCAAACTCATTTGTGTAACCTTTATATAAGGATAACTTTATCTTATTATATAATCAAAACAGTATTTTTCAGTATGTAATCTAGTTTTATATTTGCTTACATGTTTAAACCATATAAGATGCTTTTATATTTGATATTTTATTTATATTTTGCTCATCTAAGCAAATTTTCTAAAACTCTTAGTCACATGTTTAAATAACGACACTTTATATTATAATCCAATGCAAATATTTATATTTTAAGTCGGGCTTGTTGGGTTAAATTATATATTAAAACATAGAAAGTGTGGACAATATTGAAAAAATTGGTCGAGACGAAAGTAAACTTTGGAGAAGGAAGTAGTTTTGAGAATATAACACCAGATGGTGACATTTCTTTTTATTCTGATTAAAATTTAGCTCAAAGTTTTACAATATTAAACACTAATACACCCTCTATAATATTAACACTATACAATTTATTTTGAAGGCTTTCTTGACTGGTGTTTGAATTAAAACTGATTTTTCCTGTTTCGAGCCAAACTGAAGAAATAGTAACTTCCTGTATTTTGGCTGAAGTCACAACATTTATCATCTGGGATGAGAGTTTGAAGTCAAGTTAGAGACTTAACTGGTAATTCTTCAATAAGGCTCAAACTAGAAAACATTAATTTTAACTGGGTATTTTGCTCAGAGATATATTAAGAATTTCCTTTAAAAACCCCTGGATAAAATTCCCATTTTTTTCTACATTTCAATTTTCTTTGAGCTATATTTTGAATAAAATACTTAGTTTAAAAGGCGGTTTTAGTGTTTAAACGTAAAAAAAGGATACACAAACCTGGCAATGCTCATGGGAAATATGTTTTTCATCTAATGTTAGTTATGCCAAGGTTTGCTGCCATACAACTTAAATATACGGTAAACACAATGCGACATAAATTATTATAGTTTAAAGTTTGATATCTACAAATGTATTCCTGTGTGGCTTGAATCCACATAGAAAGAAATTTTGAAATAATTTTAAAATGTATCAAGTCAATTAGTCCTTAGTTTTTTCCCTTCTTGATGTGAAATGACCTTAACGGTAAAGTATGTGGGTAAAAGTGATAAAACTAATAATTTTATCCAAAATGAAGACTTATGAATGTGTTTGCAATTTTACAACTATAGGCACATTTTGATCTAACATATATTTTTATATTTCTTTTGTTTTGTTCTAGCTGTGTACACATGAAAGTGTGCTGTAGTCTTGTGTGTATATTTTATAAATGAATTACTATACAATATTTTTATTTTACTTGTCTCGTATCAAGAGAGATGGATTCACTTGTTATTGATGCTGGTGCCTGGCTTCAACCGTTACCTTGTAATCATTCCTAGCTGTCTCTTTTTAGTTGCAATAAAACACCATTATGAATTGTACAGCATATTTATTTAATCTATATTTAGTACCTCTATTAATTATTTTATATTATTAGGTATTAAGAGTGTGTGAAGTCAAAACAAATAAAATAAAGTATTCCCAAAGCTAAATCATAGTTTGAATATCTAAAAAAAAGTTAAATGTTGAAAAAAAGATTATATTATGTTGCAATATCTAAATAACTTAAGGTATTAAATAAGATTTACAAAATGTTACATTGCAAACATGATTTACATATTTCATCATAAGCTGACAAATCTAGTTATTTATTACAAAAGGTAATTTATTTAAAATTTTCGTCACATGATTATTAATTTATGATGTAAATAACAAAACTTGAACATAAATATGATAATTGCTTCTCTATGAAACATGATTGCTTTGGATATTAATTAATGCATGGCATTAAAATATATCTGTAATATCAGCAATGGAACTTACATAACATTAATCTGGGGTATGTTCAATAAATACAAATAAAACTCATTCACCAGACACATGATAAGATCAAAAGTTACCGTTAAAACTTGTCATCCAATGGGGCGGCTTCATCGCATAATCACTCCCATTTAGAGATGTGAGAAGGAAAATTTTCAATTATTATTTATATAAAATAGTTTCAACTTATAACGCACCACTCTCGCAATAGACCAGACTGCTGATGACAGGGAGATCTGTGTTTGATCCCGGTTGGGTGCACTGAGGGTGGTTTTTCCTAATTAGTTGTCCACTCTCACTGGTGCAATTTCTCTAAATTCAACCTTCCTCATCTCTAACACATTAGCATAATTAATACATAGGCGTATAGCCCAAACAGGTACTAAAAAAAGTAGTAAGGAATCAAATGAATGCAAACCTTTGTAGACCCGTTTTATTCATAGATCTTACTTTAATTTTTTATCATCAATAAGTTAACTAAAATAATTTTAAGGTCGGCCCAACATTTGTGTCCCCCTCTATCCTCCATGTTTCCTAACTACACCTCCTCTGTGCCACTTGTACAATTTAACCCCGCCACCACAAGCCACCACTGCAGAAAATGTTCATCTCTGCTCCCATTCTGACCCTCCTCCCCCAAAAAATTATGTTACACCTAATTTTTACTAAATCACAATAGAATCCTTTGTGGATAAATTAACAAATATTATTATTATTCTAATATGGTTGCTATATTATGTCCTTCTTCTGTTTGATACGCTAGTGATGGCTACAGAGTGCACCGGGTATATAAACAGGGAAAACATTCAAGATATGGAACAAGTAAAAGCAAAGATAATGATGGAGATAAACAAATAGGGTTTAATGAGGTCAGTTTGTCAGCACATACATTAAAAACAATACAAGCACTATCCAGTTAGTGAAGTTTTAGACTAATTATGGATCCCTAAAATTAATAACTCTGAAGTGAGTTATCTGGTGTTCACACTCAATAGTTTTCAAGGCGGTAAGCACCAAAATTAGTAGAACACAGGCAAAACCCTGGCTAGGCTAGGTATGGGTAGCCTCCCCATTAGAAACACAAATGCTGCATTAGTCAATGAACAATTACACTTACAAGAATACCCTACACAATAAGTTAGCCAGTTAACTCTTGGTTAAATAAACTATCAGTCTTACTATAGGGGAAGAAGACTACCCATGCTAGTGAGGCTAGCTTAATCTATTTTAATCAAGTTACAATAGTTACAAGCTAAAAAGTGTTTATTCCAGCTAAACTATAGACTAAAGTTCCAATCCAGGGTTCTAGGCCTAAACACAGAATGACCTGGCAAATAACCAATTGGTCTTAGCTACCAGACTCGAGGTAATCAAACCCCAAAGGGAGATACGTCTTCTCAAAGAGACAATATCAAAATTAGTAACAATCGCGAGCCATGCCTGGCGGGCAAAAGACCCACGAGTTGAGACCACAACAAGGCAACTACAATCATGGCGTGAAGAGCCCCAAGTAACTCTAGGAGAGCCGGCACACAGCTAGACCTGGAACAACCTAAACAGCCCCTTTCATGCCTGAAGGCACTGCAGACTATGACATGGTTGTGCAGGCCATGGAGTGAGACACACTACTACCTAAACTTCAGGTCTAAAGGACCCAGCAACTATCAGTGATATAGAACATCACCAATGGCTAGCACTGCGAGCCAGAAAGTTTAAGACTAACTACGTTCACACGAAAAACATAAGATTAATTAATGCTCTCTTGAACAAGTAAACTATTCCTAAGACCTAATCACGGCCATTACAGCCAACTACTCCCTATCAATACTTGATTATAGCGCTGTGGCAGTCTCTTTCCGCCTATCAGGCCAGTCCCTTCCTCCCTGGAGTCGTAAATATGTCTTGATCGAAGATACGCGTTGTATCCTTGTCCTGCAAGCCACGGTGTCTTATAGCACCAGAGGCCAGCGAACCAGAGAAGAGTAGTGGGGGGGATGACATCCCATGAAGTTCACTTCGGCACATAAGCCATAACCAGTGAAAACTGCATATGGTTGCGCCACCCAGTAATTCAGTTAGATGAATTGAATGCTCAGCCCTTAATCTTATTCTTAAACACCTAAATACATTTGTTTATGTAAAAGTATTGCAAGTGCCATAATTTCTAATATCCAAAAACATTTGATCAGTTTATACTTAATTTTTATCAATCCCCCACCCCCAAGCTTATCTCTAAATAGTATGTTCTCATTTGTCAGTGTATCTATTAAACATCATAATGTCATTGTATTTTGGTTTATCAAGTTAGGCCTATTATGTTCTTAAACAGCCTTCAGCATGTTTCGTATTGTCTGTTCTAAGCCTAAAATTAATTTATACTTAATATAAACTTAAATATTTAGTTACAATAGAATGTGAGGTTCTATTTTTATTTGAAGTAGATAAAACCATGATCAAAGCTGTAAGTAACATATCTAGTATATTTCATTTCATTAACTTTAGCTCTAGTTTATTAACTTTTCAAATTAGTTATTTTTCATTCATATTAAGCCATTGTTGTTGAGTTCAGTTTCGTCCAAATTTATTATTATTTAGAGAAGAGCACTCAAAAATATCTCGAAAATTCAAGAAATAAAAAAAAGCAAATAATGGCCCTAAGAAATTTAAAAAAAAACTGGGAATTTATTAGTTCCAATAATACCATAATAACCCAAAAATAGGCCCCCCCTCCCCCTCTTAAAAAAAGCCTTTATTAAGAAAGGTTTTGGTTATAAATATTGTTTTTCAATATCAAACTTGGACAATATAAGCTGTTACACTACAAGATTAAATTATAAATGATGTTCATTGTAACAACCTATTACTATTTTATTAGTTGCATTTAAAATGTGTATTAGGTATCTCAAGTGTTTGAATGAACTATATAGAATACAATCTAAATCAAGCACCAGCTCAAATGTCAAAAAGGAACTCATTTAAACTATATATTTACTTTAGTAAACATAATCTAATTTTTTTTACTTTCAAAAGACATTTTCTCGTCTTATGTCTCAATACTTTTTTATATTCTCATCTCAAATTGAAATTATTTTTTTTCACACATCCCTATTTTTTTTTTAACTAGAAAGTTCTGGGCATATTGTTTTGTTTCATTTTCAGTAAAATCAAGGGGATTTTTAGAAGCATATGTAATAGGGAAACTAGCGGGAATTAGTGAATGCCGGCCAATCAGCATCTTGGAATTAATCCTGTAGAGGGGAGTGGGAGTGATGTAGCAAGATGACAGTAATTCAACGAAGACTAATGTTTAAAGCAACAAAGCTGAACGGACATGTGTCTGTTTTTCTCCTCAGTTTTTATGATCCACATGAGCTATTTTCTATTATATGTGATGTCTTAAATTCTTAAAAACAAAGTTAACTCTTATCCACCCTTGCAGGTTTAAAAAAAGATATATTCCTGATTTCCCGTCTTCACTTTGTGAGAAACACCCCAGTTCTTGTCAATGAAGTAGATCCTATGTTCTAATTACCAAATGACCACTGTGGACCAATGAATACTACAACTAATTTGTATGAAATGGAACACTACGTACAAATGTCTCCATAACGTGAGGGATAAGCCGAAAAGGCACACTTGATAAATGTATATATTTTAGTATTTAGTTTATGTCTACAAACTTAAATTAATATTCTTTAATACCTCTACAATAGTGTGTGGGAATCACATCAGTTCTCACAACTATGGAGGCAAAACACGTTATTCCTAGACATAAAAATGGCAACAATTAGAGACAACTAGCTTCAGACCCATAGCCTTAACTAGGTGTACATGCAAAATATTAGAAAAATAATAGATTAATTATTTATATGATATTTGGAATCCCAATATCTTTTGTCTGATGTCCAATGTTATTTTCACCACAACTGATCCAAGGTAGATCATCTTGTCTATCTTAATACGGCTGTTCATGACGTCTTTCTCCATAAACACATCTTCTGGCTAATTTCTTGGATTTGGAGAAGGCATATTACACAACCTGGCAGTATGGAATATTGTGAACGCTTTTTAATTGGAGTTTTCAGGAGAACCTCCTGGTTTTTTTTAAAATCTAATTTAATGTCAGACATTTCTGGGTAAGGTTGGAAAACAACTTAACTAGTGAGTTAATTCAAGAAAATGGGGTGTGTCATGACAGTAGTTTAAGCTGTACATTGTTCGGTATTGCGATAAATAGCATTGTGGATGTGCACTTATCTGTTCATTCATGCCCTTTTGTGTACACGATTTATTGCAGTTCAGAGTCTCCACTTGGTTGAACGGCAAATAAAACTTGCTGTCAACAATCTATGGAGGTGAACATCCAGTAATGGCTTTTGCCCCTCCCCAGCCAAGACGATAGTAGGCCACAGCTATAGAATAGGTATTTTACCAGTCTCGACAACCGTAGGCTTCCTGGATATTTTATTTCATGTTAAATTAAAGTGGATTCCTCACATTAAAGATCTGAAAGCAAGATGTGTCAAAGTATAAACTTTAGTAATATTTATCTAAAGTTTTGAATATTTTTGCCACCATTTCAATTTCGTTCATCATTTTGACATTTATTATTAAGAATGTAAAAATTAGTTAACAAATTAGTTATTTAAATTATTCCTAAAAATCAAAGTTTAAATTTTTTTTTATCAAATTCATAATTGTCTGGTGAGATGCTCTTGGCTCATGTGTACATATATAAGTAACCTTGAAAAAAAAATCCACTTTGATGTAGATTTTATGGGGCTTTTATTGTTTTAGTCAACTACATTAATTGAACAGTCTAAAGTACAAATTGAACCACTTTTATATCTATATAAAAAAAGGAAAATAAACAACTAAAGAAATACAAATAAATAACAAAGTATATTTATTAATCAATTAAGTATAATCTCAAATCTTAATTTGAACACATTTTTTCAGATTAAGTTTTAATACCTAAGGATTTAATTTGTAAATGAATAGTTATCAAAATCCTAACAATATTGCCCGCATTAGTATGCCTACAAATCATGGGCCCAATGTGGCCCCCAGAGAGCCTAATAACAATTGAAAATGTACATCAAGTAGGCTATGTAAGTTTGTATAATTTATCTTAAAGGAACACACAGCAATAGAAATTGTGTAAGAAGGTAGATTGTGTTTATAAATATATTCATCGGACAAGTGTGAGCTTTCACTGCTACATTAAACAACTTGTGAACTAACCAGATGTTTTATCAGTAAACAAGTGGTAACACCAAATTTATCTGATATCACACCTGGAACCAGGCGTTGCATTGAAGTATAATATTCTGTAGATTCCTGAATGAGGTGAAATAATTTTACTGTTAAGAAACCAACAAAAGAACATAGATATTTTAAACGTCTCCCACATCCCAATTTACCTGCTGCCAAGTGGAAAATGGTACTATGATACCATTGCTGATTAAAGTGTAATTGTTTTTTTTAAATTCCCTGGTTAGTCAGCTCTTGTCAAAATTGGTAGCTACATGAAATGGACTCTATTAGTAGTGTAGTGTCTATGTGTGCTTCCTATCACATCTACAGTTATGTAGTGTTTTTTTTAAGAGAGTGTTCTATTGTTTAAAATACTGTCCTGTTAATGGCACTCATACTTCAAATCAACACTCAAAATGCCAGCCATAAGTGAGTTTAGAAATTGAGTGTGCAGATTGGTAAATTGCACCGATACATTTTTTGAGAGCAAACATTATCTTCAAACTGTAGGGGAGACTGGGGAGGTTTGACCCAAATTTTGCTTTTTATTTTATTTTTTATATTAACAGTAAAAAGTTGTTGGTCTTAATTCGTTCTTTAGACTTTCAGGCATGTTTTCAAACCATAGTTTGACATATGTGAGGGAGGTTTGACCCATGGTGTGGGAGGTTTGATCAGCTTATATTAAATGCAATGAAAGCAAGATACAATGTGGACAAAGATGACAGTTCAACAGTAAAGTATTTTTATAAACAGAAAACACATTCATTATAATAATATTACAGTATAGACACAATAACATGGCATTAATAAGCTACCATATGTACAAAACAAAGTAAACAAACTATTATTGTTCTTATAGGCCTAAATTAATAAATATGAAAACAACTTTAGGCTTAGAAAGCTTATAAATAATATATCAATCATTGGGCTTAGGCCTTAAATTTAATATAAAAAAAACTCAAAAATAATATGCGAAACTTCTGCATGGTCAATTAGCGCACAGGTTGGTATCTTGAAAAGTCAAAGTCAAAATTCACTTTCAGCGCAACTCTTTCTGTTCCGCCACTAGAGACTGGAGGGGGTAATTTTATTAAATCTTCTCTCAAAACATTTGAGGTATCTTCTTTTTCAGGATAAACAAATGAATACAGTCCTATACCTGGCTCAGATCGACGCAAAAATGTGACATAATAGTCATCGTTGCTCTCTTTTTTAACCACCCTTGAAACAAAGTAGCAAAAGCTACTTTTGGTTTTAAACTTCACCAAAGCAAAGTCTCCTTGATCAATGGTGTGAAGCATATCTTCATCATCAAAATTTAAATCATCACTGCTGGATTTTTCCCAAAAATCTTCCTCTTCCTGGCTTGATTCTGAACTCTCAACAAATATTTTTTTCTTAATTTGCCTTTTTGTAATTTGTGGTTTAGACACTTTATTACTTTTTGTCTTTCTTAATGCATGCTCACTTTCTATTTGAGTTTTTATAGGTGTATTTGTCAAAATACGTGATTTGGCAGGCCTTCGACCACCTCTTGACCTTATGGTCAAACCTCCCATAATAGCTCTTGGTCAAACCTCCCCAATGACACCAATTATATAAAATAAAAAAATCCCAAAGAAAATATTAACCTTTCTTTGAAGTCTTTATGTAGGTTTGTACATTAAGTTCTATAAATTCATCATGCTATTAAAGATAAAGTTCTATTTAATAATATATTTAGATATTACCTTAGAGAAGAAAATCAAAATACTTACTTTCTCACCATGAATTCACAAAAATTAACAAAGCTCCAAACTTTTAACTGTAGCAGCCCTGATATAAAGATGGCTTCTTTAACAAAGCTTTGAGTTTATTATCCACCAGGTATCAGCATGATACAGCTTAAAAAAGAGGGAAATTTGAATGTTGGTCAAACCTCCCTTATGGTCAAACCTCCCCAGTCTCCCCTACTAGACTTTCTATACGGTTGTGTAGTTTTCCATAAACTGGAATAAGGGGAGCATTGGTGGCGTGCACCAAACCAGGACGGTGAAATGATTGTAAAGTATAAAAAAAAAAGCCTGGCTCTTTAGTTTATGTATGTAACAAGAATTACAGATTTTACAATAAATTTGAGAGCACAAGTCATATAGATAATGTGAGAGATTTTATAAATAGTGATAGGAACTAACTATTTTTCTGTCTCAGCAAGAACTATTTGTTCTAAATGTTTGACTGTAGGATCAAAGAATATACTCTGTATATGTAGGCATATACACTTTGGTGTTTTAAACTTCCACCCATAAGTGCGTGTGTAGTGGTTCATGTGTTATTCTAACAAGAGAGTACTTCTGTGTGTTCAAACCGTCAATCTCAAAGCGCTCTCTTCCAGAGTCGAGATTCACAAAACGGTCCTCACTTGGCAACTCTTTGGCGTGCGATAACATAACATAGCGAGCCACGGTTGGTTCAAAGCGACACATTTTCATTCCTTTGTTAGAGATACGACCTTGAAAATCATCATCTTCTCCGCCCCACCCAAAGAACACATTCGAGAATCCGTTGACAAATTCAAATTGTTTTTGTAAAATTGCAACAGCCCCACCAAACAATTCCCGGTATGGTAGGTTGTACCTGAACGTATTCACACTAGATGACATGTGCCTAGGCTGGCGTGTACATGCATATATATTGCTCAACTTCTGAGGAATAAGATCTACATCATGAAAGATAAAGCAATGATAGGGCAGAAATTTCATTGCTTGGGTGTAGCCGATATTAAACAGTTTGGCGCGATTAAATGATCGCTTTCCCGTCTGTTCGACAATAAAGATCCGGTACATGAGTTGTTGCTGTTGAAGAAACGGGTGCATATAGGCTAGAAAGATGTTTAAGTGTGCCGTACGGTTTCTAAACGGAATGATAATTGCGACTTGATGCTGTGAGGTGCAAGTGGCAGGCTCCCAAGAACCTCCAGTCTTAACCTTAAGCCTGTTGGCTATTTCTCTCAAATCATGTTCTGAAACAGATTCGTTGGGATATAAAAGTTTGTCACTTAAGTGATCAGAAATTAAAGGACATAATGGTTTATTTTTGGTGCCTCTCACATAGGGGGATGGCTCAAGTTCAGCAGTGATGTCACTTATTTTTATGAAGGGATACCAACATGCAAAACGCCCTGGATGGAGTAAATATACGAGAACTATGACCATAAGTGTCATAAAAAAACTTTGCTTGATTAATCTTGGATCCATAAGAAATGAAACCCTAATCTTGGGCAACATTCTACCATTAACAATCAAAATATATTTATGAATATTAACAAAGTTGAGCATTTTGATTTAACATGAATTATAGCTAGGTAATGTCAGAGATTGACAACATTAAATAAGATATATTTCTGCAATAAAGCTATTGAAATTCGAGCACAAATAATAATCTCAAAAAATGTTCACACAAAGGTGATTTTCAGATCAGTGTTTCCATAGTTGCTTGATTTGTTGTTCCAATGGTGTGGGAAATGTGAAAACCCAACTCCTTCTTGGGTCACATTCTGCAATCCTGTTGATTGGTAGGACCCTACTGAAAACAAAATAACATTAATGTTAATAAAAATCAGACCTATCTACAGACTCGGTATCTGTAAGGTGCATAGTACTTCGTAAGAGATAGACTCCACACTAATAGATTGTACTATCTAAAGAGTCCATATCTTTAATTCCTATAGTTCTTACCACTCCGTAGAAGTTGACTCAACTTTAATTTTATAAGGACTGCTATAGGCCCAGACACAGACTCCGCATTCGTAGGTCCGTACTCCGTGCTCCTGGTCCATAAGAAATTCTACTCGCGATTACAGTCTCAGTATCCATAATCACGTGAACATTTCAACCAATGAGATAGTAAGACTTCATCCAAAAATTCGAAAGAAAATAGTCTACAGCACGGAGCATGCGTCAAGCAGTCAGCTGATCAAAGAAAAAGAAACCAAAAACAATTTTGTTGAGAAAACTTCCAGTATTTATATTAAAATATAGGTTAAGAACAATCACAAGAAATATATTTATAACTTTATTCTAACTATCAAACTTAAAATAATAAGTGTTTGCAATAGCCTGAAAATGCTAAACAGATGTAGGCCTACTAATATTTTGGATTAAAAATCACTAGTATCCATAATTTATCAATTACAAAAAATTAAATGACGCTAGTAAATAGAGAATAAACCAAATAGGGGTGTTGAACCTACAAAAGCAGAGCTAATATTTCTGAGAAAACACTTTCCTAGAAGCCGCTCTTCCCCGGGTGTTTAGATTTTTAGAAAAATGTTTCTGAAATAGGTCCGCGTGTAGCCATCTTTTCATTTTGTATATGTTTCCATAGCGACAAATTCTATCACAGCTATTCTTTCTTTATTTCAAGGTGCATGCGCATATTTACTCGGCTGTGATTGGTAGTCCGTCCGTGTAAAGTTAAAGTTGGGCAACTTCTACGGAGTAAGGACTTATGGATAAGAACTCTGTGGCCAGTACAATCTAATATTGTAGCATCGATTTCTTATGGAGCACGGACCACGGACCTACGGATACGGAGTCTGTGTCTGGGCCTTTAGCCTACCAACCACACCAAAGGTGTGCACATGGAAATAAAAGCACCAATGACAGCCAAAAGATGTTGCTATGGAAACACATACACAATTATAAAATAATTTTACGGACTGGAAATATCCTGAACGTTTTATAAAAGTATGTTGAGTAGTTACTTATAATGTTATAATATTATTCTGCTGAGATATCGGCTGCCTGCGCCTAGCTCTAGAAAATTTTCTCTCGAAGCGTTTTATTGGACGTTTACAACTTTCTCATTGGTTGGCACAGTCACGTGATTACGGATATAGCTTGTGTAGATGCGATTTCCAATTCTAAGGACCATTATGGAAGGACTATATGAATGTGGAGCTTACGAAGTCGGTCAGGACCTTAAGTCAGCAATATAAAATTTTACATGTTATGTTTTAAATAACATTAATGATCACAAAATAAGTTTTCTAAGTCAGCAATATATAATTTTATGAAATAGGTTTTTAATAAATAAAAGTAAAGCATTCAAACAGAACCAAGCTGAGAAAGCGATTATTTTAATACAATTCAAGTCTACTGAACAGGTTTTATTGAGATTAAGTAACCAAAATATTATGACGAAATAATAAAGCAACCAAAACATAAAATAACCGCTAATTGGCATTAATAATAACATTTAAAATGTAGCTAAACATACCAGAACAACAAAATAGTCACATTATCATTTTTAGAACGTTTACCTTAATTATCTATGACTTTAACTTTGTGCAGTGTTGCCAACCCTAATACCCTACAAATCAGTAGCAATAGCATCAAAAATTCAGTAGATTTCAGTATATGTATTTAAAAGTGATGACACATTCATTATCTTTATTAATTATTTTATTGAACGTAGATGATATTACTCATATTACATGTTTTTTATTCTTTGCCGTCGACCTCAGTTGTTTTGGGGTAATATTCTCACCTCAGGAGTCGATGTCTGTGGGTTCAAACACAGCGGGAGACGGCGAATCTTTCTTGAGCGATAAAATCCGTAGCTAACCCTGTGGGTAGGTGAAAATACCTTTCCTGGCAAAATTGGTAGATCCGTTTGTTCTTGCTCATAGAAATTATCGTGTGCTGATATAATTAGTAGGGTCAGAAATTGCACGTAAAATACTGTACCTAAAATAAATTATTAAAAAAAATCTATGTCTATGAACAATGCTTCATGCTTTAAGTAACCGGAAGTACATGTTATACTAGCTAAAAAAAAGCTTTTGCAAATTGTGTGTTTTAAAGTGAGTGGATTTCTTCAGACTAGTGTAGTAGCGCCTTCCTGGCTATTCACTGTGACAACCAACTTCTTGGAAGAAGGGTAAGTTTACAATTATTAAAGTACAAGGTTCTGTTCATGATAGGTTTTTACTTGGATGACAGTTCAAAAATCATATGTTTAGGTTTTAGGTTGCCAACAATTGTAAAATCACTGTTTCGTTATGTTTTTTAATTACTTGTTATATTTTACATTTAAAATAACGCAGACTTAAAGTTTTCTCATACTATTTCATAACTTTTAATTATCTCTTTCCAACTCGAAACAATATTTTAAACATAATTAAAAGTACTTAATGACCTTACCCGGACTTGCTAGATCAAGTCCGTTCAGATTGTCATCCACCGAGTGAATACTCTCTACATCGCCATGACCAAAGGTTAGCCTAAGGCCATAGCAGCATCCGGTGGAGATAAAAGGTGGCTATATATACGGAGATTTTATACCCCCGGCACTAGTCTACATTACTCCGCCCTTACGAAGAGGTAGGGCCTGGTCTTTCACCTGATCATGTCACCGCGGTAGAGGGAGAATAGCTACCAGTAACTTCAGACACTTGATAATCCAAAGGCTGAGTTCACCACGACTATTTGATTAATAATGTTACCTATGTATATTTACATGTGCGTAATAATCGTGTCTAATAAATATGCCGGCTTCCTCTCTCCACACTGTCTCCGGCATTCCACTTAACACCTTTCACGCGCTCTAATAGAAGAGTATAAAATTGGGGGACTAGAGGAAGGCAGGATCAGTCGTTGGCGGGGAGACATGCCAACTATATTAAACACAGATAAAATCCCGACTGATATTCTATTACAGATAATATTCAACATTACTATTATGATTGTGGTTTTTAATTGAAGTTTCATATCCTGGTCATGCTCTCATCTACTCTCTGCCTACATATTATATTTCCAACCATGATTTATATTCTTGTATGTATGTTAGTGATACGAGCTTTAGTAAATTGTTATGAACAATCCTCTCCCAACTGTAACAAGCAAACATTTTTTTGCTTGTCATCCCCAAACATACTCTCCTTTCTTTAATAAACCTCTTGCACATTTTCTTATGTTATCCGCAACCAACACCTCCCTTCTGTCTCAAGCAATCTAATTCCCTTCTGTCATCTGCTGCCAGCACCTACTTTCCTTCTGTTATCAGCAACTGGCCCCTCGATTATATATCAAGCAACAAGTAACAAGGACTTTTTAAACAATAAAACTCTTCTAAACATCTGGGTTCTGGTAGGAGAAAGGGCCTTCCATATGAACCATTCTTATATGAATACTAATTGTATCTTCCTGCTGAAAAATAAGCAGCAAATAGCACAGATATAATGGGAAATATGTTACATTTGAAAATAAAACACTAAGCAATCTATAGGGCTAAAGCAGGCTTTTAAATGTGACCATTTTTCACTTTAAGTTGGGCCTACACCTAAAATTACTACCCATTCAAGCTATTAACACGCTTACGGTAAGAATAATGGAGGTAAAATTTAGAGTCAATCTACCATATTTTAGGTGTATGAAGAGCAAGGGGAAAACAAAAATGTCCTGCCCCGTTGGGACTAGAGCTCTGACCGCTCCATCATTGGCAGTCCATTCTTGCGAAGATGCCACTTTAGACCATGCAAGCACCAAAGTTGGTAGGACTTAAATGAAAGCTAGCAAGGTGGATGACCTTCTACGAATAACACGTCACACCTCCCTAGAGATCATCGCAGGTACACAAGAGGGAAAGAATATCATAGTAAATTCGCACAAAGAATAAACAACTGCATAACGTGGCAACATGACAAACATGTATCATAAACAACCCCATTACTATTTTCAGTATTTACAATAACACAATAACACTACAGTCCTAGGTTGTGCACTTCCTCAGCCCTATTATACTAGCGTATAACCCAGGACGCGATACTATGTATTTATACGGATAGTCCTCAGACATCAACATTGATCTCTCCAGATCACATGACTTGACATATGAGTCCTTTACTGGCGTTCAGTATTTCTCTGACATAACGTATTAATTTATTTAATTTGTTTGGGAACATGGAAACAAACTATAGTATGATTCTGGTAGGAAAATCTGTTTAAAATTATAAACTTTATGGTCAGTATCTATCAGATTATGGAATTTCCGTATGAATATGAAGATCCCAGGGGAAAAACCCGATAAGTCACATTTATGAAAATATACAGGAGACCATTTTGAAAGTTTCAATACTCGCGCAGACTTATCCTTTCATGATTTTTTAGACTTATAGCTTTCATAATAACACTTTATTCCGTGGTTTGAATGCATTACTCCAAAAAACACTTCTTCATACTTGATTTTTAACAACCAGCACAACCTATAAATGGGAAAAACCTGATAAGTCAAGGGTTTATCAAGTTTTTAATATGTTTTTCCTATGACTACTTAAAGAATAGAATAAATTATTTCCTTAAACATATTAGGGCGTATGTTTTATTCATATGAGGATTGAGGGGGGGGGGAGGGTAGTTAAGCGATTGAGGAGGGAATCATTGTTTAAATTACATTTTATTTATTTTACAGAGAATGTCAGTATTTTAAGCCCACAAAAACTATGCTTACAATTAATTTTAAAAACATTTTATTAAGTAGGAAGTTTTTTTCGCCAGACTTCTAATGGGGCAGATGATCAAAGTAAGTTTGAGTTTCACTGCAGAAAAATCGTTTAAGATGTTGTAGATACCTGTACTTCTTGGAGGAAATTTTAAGGAAACCTAAAAAAAATGAATCAATAAATAAAATCATGTCTATATGCCTTAGCTAGGTTACCTACTCATTTAATTTTTATGAATATTTCATGTAACAAATTATTGTCAAAATAACACAAAACTCTTAATAAATAAAACTGTCCTATTAAAGTTTAAGCTATGAAATAATTCTAACATACCTTCTTAATGTACAGATGGCAGGATCATCTCGCCCTCTCTCAAGTCATGTTCTGTCAGCAGAGCAGTTCGCTTTTTCCTTGGTGGAACCAAGGAAGATTGTTCGTAGAAACCATTGTAGCTCGTTCGAAACCTGACCAAGGCTGCATGAACTCGTGTAATCTCCAGCTACCGTAGAGGACTGGAGTGAAAAGGAAGTTTTTTCTTGTAGATGTGGTCCAGATGAGCTGACAATCCTTTGATGATTTCAGGTTGCTCTTCAACATTTATGATCTCAAAAGGTGAAAGAAGTCGCCGTACATCTCCGAATATTTGTTACCAGTCCTTGGGTAATTCATCTTCTTCTCCCTGGTCGATCAAACCTATATACTTATTGCATTCTAAGTATGAATGCCCCCTTATGGGGAAGAATACCTTTAAGTAATCCAGTCGTTTTGATAGTGTCCCAAATGATGGAAGAATCTGAGTATAGAAACATTTTTAATTTGGCCTCCACATGAGTCGCAAAAAATTTCAAGATGTTTGATTTGGGGATCCATAAAGTTGTATATAAAGTGATGCAGGAATAAACTCACAATCAAGACGACACTAGGCTTTAAATTGTTGCTGTAGTACAAGGTTTCGGCCAAGACAAGCTGTCCAGCAACTTCGGAGCCATAAATCTGGACGACGGACCCGTTCATTAGCATTACCCTCTCCCCTGGTTTAGTGCTGTTAAACCCTGGTATGTTTTCTGCCAGAGGGATGAGCGTCCTCAAGTTGATGAGAAGCTTGAGTTCAGTGATGGCGTGGGTCACTGCCGCAACACAGGCGGCACCCCCGTTGGCACCTGGCATTCGGATCATCTCATGCGATTTCAACATGCAATTATCATTAGCAGTATAAAGACTTAAGATAATGGCACTGCCGACAAGTGTCACCCGATTTTCAATCTTGTTCACGCCAACGTGATAACTGAGGTCTAGAAAGAGGAGTGGCTCACAGGAGCCACGGGCCACTCCAAGGACACCATTCATGCCATGCTTTTGTGCCCAATCCTCCCCCTTCAACTCCACGCTGACCCATGACTTGACAAGTAGATACTCGACGTTTTGGACTAACGTTGTCTGGGCACCAGGTGGCCTCACTTAGGTAAGGGGTCTCCTGCTGGCAGGAGAACATCACACTATCTGTCTCTAAATGGATCCAGTTGTGACTGTGAATAAACTTTTTCAGAAACAAGGGCTAGGAACACGACGTGTCATCCCTTCCAATGACGTGTTCTCCTTAATCGTTGACCATCCTTTCCCTGTGGAGGTTTCGCAAAGGTATTCTGACGACACGGTCTCCGGTGTGATAGACAGCCAACCGAATTCGTGTCGATAAGGAATCCAGAAGTGTGAACGCTGGTGCAGTGGGTGTACGATTGGACTGCACTAGCTTTGGGCATGAAGAACTCACACTCAAGACCACAATAGGCTTGAAATTGTTACTGTAATACAAGGCTTCGGCCAAGACAAGCTGTTCAGCAGCTTAGAAGCCATAAATCTGGACGACGGACCCATCCATTAAAATTACCCTCTCACCTGGTTTAATGCTGTTACACCCTTATATGTTCTCTGCCAGAGGGATGAGCGTCCTCAAGTTGATGAGAAGCTTGAGTTCAGTGATGGCGTGGGTCACTGCCGCAACACAGGCGGCACCCCCATTGTCACCTGGCATTCGGACCATCTCATGCGATTTCAACATGCGATTATCATTAGCAGTATAAAGACTTAAGATGATGGCACTGCCGACAAGTATCACCCGATTTTCACCCTTGTTCTCTCCACCGTGATAACGGAGGTCCACAAAGAGGGGTGGATCACAGGAGCCCTGGGCCACTCCGAGGACACCACTCATGCCATGCTTTTTTGCCCAATCCTCCCCCCTCAACTTCACGCTGACCCATGACTTGACAAGTACGTCCTCGATGCTTTGAGCTAACGCTGTCGGGGTCAACAGGTGGCCTGCAGAGATGAAACAAGATATTATTTTAAACATTATTTGCAATCAATACACGTCAGCTGAGCGATGAGCTCAATTAGGATACGCGTTGGTCTCCCTGACCACCCGTCTCTTAGTTAAGGGGTCTCATTTTGGCAGGAGAACATCACACTATCTGTCTTGAAGTGGATCCAGTTGTGACTGCGAATAAACTCTTTCAGAAATAAGGGCTTTGAGCACAACGTGTCATCACTTCCAATGACGTGTTCTCCTTTATCGTTGACCATCCTTTGTCTATGAATGTTTCACAAAGGTAGCCTGATGATACGGTCTCCGGTGTGATAGACAGCCAACCGAATGCGTGTCGATAAAGAATCAAGAGGTGTGAACGCTAGTGCAGTGGGTGTACGATTGGACTACACTAGCCATGGGCATGAAGAACTTACACTCAAAACTATCCTAGGCTTGAAATGGTTACTGTAGTACAAGGCTTCGGCCAAGACAAGCTGTCCAGCAACGTCGGAGCCATAAATTTAGACGACGGACTCGTCCATTAAACTGACCCTCTCTCCTGGCTTCAGAAATAGTAAAAATGAACAACCGAAAGGGCTCTTTAGGGAGTTGAAAACAACGGTCATTTTGTTTACACAACGTCTCCTTCTCTCTCTTAGACACCAAGCACTCTATGATGCGACCTTTCACCCTGGCCCATGGAAAACCTAATTGGATACGCTCAGTAATCAAATACGCCAAGATCCCTGAAGTTTTCCCTATACATAGTGTAAGCAACTCTACATCTCCCACAAGCCTCAATTTCCATATCCCATTAACTTAAAAAAAATTAAATAAATCCGAGCAAGATAGTACATCTCAAACAGACAATAATTTTAAACGCTCGCTCGCAACCTTATTTTGATTTTTGGACAGGGTACTAAACGACTGCTGAAGACTAGTAGGAACAACGGGGGGAATTGATAGCCCATTAACTCCCTCTATCGTCACAGAATTAAACTTGCACTGATCCCTATTCTCATGAGAAGGCTGGTTAACGTTACAGCTAATATCCTTATTATTAGGGTCGCTGGACTAACAAATGTTCTCTGACAGCAGGGACCTCAACACTCCTACCGGAGCCTCAGGGGTAAATGAGATGTCTCTCGACTTGAGCTCCTGGTGAAGATCCGTGCTATTGAGTCGGTAGATTTCAGTCCTCGTGCTGATTGTACTTCCAGAAGCAGTGTCCATGGCAGATGATTTATTCATGGAACAAAGATCAGTGACAATAAATATGTTGAACTCACAATGTGCACTCACTCTATAGCAGAGTGGCGCAGAATTTGAACCCTCCTTAACTAAAATA
>CABFVX010001418.1:144372-162462 GCA_902151425.1 Timema shepardi | reverse complement strand
ACACACACACACACACACACACACACACACACACACACACACACACACACACATAAACACAAATATAAGAAATAAATAAATAAATAAACTATGAGTGAAGAATGACCATGGGCACGGGACGACTCCTGGATAACTCAGTGGTAAGAGCATTGGCGTACTAAGTTGAAGGTCCCAGGTTCGATTCCCGTGTCCAGGTGTCATTTTTCAATTTTCAGAATATAATAACTACTTAGTGTGAGCAGTATGCATATAATTCTTATTACAATTAAAAATATCTCTAAATAATTTCTAGAGGCTTCTGATTTTATCACTCTTAACAAAATATAAAGATATGGAATTTAAAAAAATCCGGGCGTGGACTACTCTAAATAGCTTCCATAAATACAAGCTAAATGGAACTGTATTCTTATGAAGCTACTCAGGGTCAGTGGCGGCGAAACCAATGGGTAATGGGAGCATTCATTACCCCTGGGATGAATTAGCCCTCCGAAAAGAATTCACGTCCTCCTAGATAAATTTCAAATCCCCAGACAATACTGAGTATTAAGCTAAACGATTTCATTACATAAAACCCCAAATGATCTCGAGATGCATTAAATTTGCAAAAATTGTCTGGTGAAGATCACTCCAAATAGTTTCTAGAGTCGTGTAAATGTCAGAAAAAATCATTGAGGAGCATTCTAAATAGCTTCTAGGGCCATATGAAAAAAAAAAAAATCTAGGCGAGGACCACTCCAGATAAGTTTTAGATAGTTGTAATTTTAAAGAATTTTTTTTGCGATTGGCACTACTAATAGTTTTTTAAAGCTTTTTTTTTAATTGGCCAGTAGAAGATCACTTCAAACATCTGCTAGAGGCATCTACATAAATACAATTCAAAAGAGGGTCATTTCAAATGGCTTCCAAGCAGATCCAATTTTCAAAATATTTCCGAGCAAAGACCACTTCAAATAGATTCCAAACGCATCTCATTTTCGAGAAAAATTTAGGCGAGGGGCAATTTAAACAAATTCTAGAAACAACTAAATTTAAAAATATTTCAGGGGAAATACGCCTTTAAATAGATTTTAGAAAATCTGAATTTAAAAAACCTCTGGGTGAGAACTTTTTAAATAAACTTCTAGACTATAGAGGTATCAACATTTTAAAAATTTCTGGAATGAGAAATACTTCAAATAACTTCTAGGAGAATCAAAATTTAAAACAAAACCGAATATAGGACTACTCTAAACAGCTTTTAAAAGAGTATAATTGCCAAAAATTTAGGTAAGGACCAGTTAAAATTAGTAACAACGAAAGTGGGGAGTGGAATGCAAGGCAAGTTATTGCCTTTTCTGGAGTAAATTAGATGTATTTCACACCTTTTGTTATTCTAGAAATTGAAGCTGAAAAACTTGCATCAAACTATAAATAGCTTTTAAGGGTTTTCAATTATTTTTTTTATATGCCAGGTAGATGTCAACTCTAAATGGTTTCTATACATATCGAATTTGAATTTTTTTTTCTGGATTGATGCAAATAGATTATAGATACAAATAATTTAAAAAAATCAAGCAATAAAAACTCCCAACAAATATCTTCTAAAAGTATCCAATTTAAAAAAAAAGTTCAGGTGAGTATCATTCCAGATAGCATCTAAATATGTAGAATATTTTTTAAAAAATGCTGGAGAAAACCACTTTAAAATCTTCTAGAGGCATTTAGCTATCGAAAAAAAAGGTCAAGATCATTCTAACTTGTTTCAAGGGGCATCCAAATTTCAAATATTTCTAGGGGAGGACAACTTTAAATAGATTCTTAAAATACATGATGAAATGGTAATAAGGAAGCAATATCACGATGTTAGTAGAATTCAATGTAAAAAATATTTTAAGGTGNCAGTTATATTATACAACTCATGTCAAGTATAAATTATTAAGTAAACAAAGACATTAAATGGAATAAGTTTAAAATGTCATTGAACCAACATATAAATTAACACACATTAAAAACTTTAAAAGACACATTAAAATGTGAGTCATTAGACAAAAAACATATTACAATAAAGTTGTGGATTAACAGGCTATATTAAAGAATTGTTCATGACTAGGATAATATTTATAGTTGTACAATTGAAGCAGTGAAGTTAAATAAGTTAAATTTGAAAAATTGACAATATGAAATAGTTGAAGTTGAAAATATTTAATAAATTTATAGGTTATATGATTGAAATCATTTCCTTAACTGAGTCCCTTGCTCCTTTAGTAGGCTTCGTGAAGAACGCCCGTAATTTAACGATGTAACATGTTTCGACGCTCTACGGCGTCATCCTCAGACATGAACAACAGCCTGAATACGGTGTCCCAGTTGAAACTCAACGTCAACAGATAAAGAAAGTATTGTGATAGTCAAAAAAATCAAACTCGAGATTTTGATGAATGTTGTTGTTTCATGACCCCCCCGAATCCAAAAAAGTGGTTTTTGAATTCTCGTTTCTTTCTGTACCTCGGACTAGAGCCTAAATCATTTTACCGATAGTACCAATTGGTATCTAGCGTTTTCATAGGGTTGCCCCAAAGGTTTTTTGGAATTGGATATCCAACCCTAAAATTAAGGGTAGTTTACTGAAGGGCAAAAAGAGAGAAATTCTATTTTCTCAAAATTGGCTCCAACAATTTTGATTAAAATTCATTTCTAAACATTTTTAAATATTCCAAACAAAATGCCTATTCTCAATATTTCAGCAAAATGACTTCCAAGGGTTTCGTTCTGATGCGTAAATTCTTATTTTTTTGATCATGTGTCCGTAACTCTTTGAGATATTAAATTACTTATCATTGTAAATATGTAGGGCTATTTATAATACAAATCTTTTAACTGAAATATATTTTTATAAAGCCAATAACTTTCAAGCTATACGCATATATATAAACTTTTCGAAGACTTAAGGTAAAGTACTGCGACCGTACAAAAAATCTAACCCAAAATGTGGATGGATATCGACATCTTATAACCCCCTGAACCCTAAAAGGTGGTTTTTGCAATGCCATCTGTCTGTGTGTCTGTTTAACCTTAAAATGAAGAGTAGATTAATAAAAAGCAAAATGAGAAAAAAATCAATTTTCTCAAAATTGGCTCTAACGATTTTGGTTAAAATTTGTCCACACTAAGTTGAGGTGCAAATCCAGTATAAGATAATCAGACAAACTATTAATGCATAAAACAATATTAAATTAGGAAAACAAATATAGATAATGAAATAGCATATTTACCAGTTAACCGCTCATAATATGAGTCTTTCCAGCAGTTCTGTTCCATCAACAGCTGGAAGGACTCATATTACGAGTGGTTAACCGGTAAATAGGCTGAAATGTGCGAGTAATTAAGGAACAAGGTAATTAAAGAACAGATAAAAATAGAATTCAATTTATTTCAATTTATATTCAGCCTAAATTATTACTTCACTTTTCAATATTTATAATTTATAAACTTCTGTTATTCTAACCTATATCTAATCTGTCATTTTCTGCCTTAACTTCACACTTGACTTAAATTCATAAGTTTATATTATATTATTTTACTGTGTTATCTATATATGTGAAAAATATTATTTTAATATGTTCTTAACTCTTTCATATTATGATGGATATATAGTGAAGTTCCCTAATTGTCAATCCATTATAATTTGTTACTCAATCCAATGTTTTTTATATCTTACATACTAGTTAATATTTGGACTTTATAATAAACTCCAAATTTCAAAATATTTGCCCCATTGAATTCTATTATTTCATTTAAAAGTTGTTTCCTTACTACATTTCACTATGTTTTTCAAAAATATTTTCATTTTCCTATGGAAATGAATTTTAGGATACTTTACAGAAGCGGGAATTTCCGTGTATTCGCAACTATTTGAGATACCAAATAACTTATCATTGCAAAATTGTAGTACTATAAAAACATTTATTTGAAATATATTTTTTATAAAATCAACAGTTTCTGAAATATTTGCAATTGTATTAATACAATTTTGTGAGCTTTAGTTGTAAAGAGATAACCTACGATGTGGCAGAAGGTAGTACAAGTAATTTAACAGTCTTAAAGCATTACATTTTTTGGCCAAAATAAATCAAATATGTCTCCAGTAGCAACGTAGAGTTTGGTTTTCTGCACATGCTAATATCAAAAGATCTCAAATATCTGTCAAGGGTGTCCCGGAGTTTTGTCAAAACTTTTTACCTTTATTAAAAATATTTTGACAAAATTCCAGGACACCCTTGACAGATATTGAAGATCTGTTGATATTAGCATGTGCAGAAAACAAAACTCTACGTTGCTACTGGAGACATATTTGATTTATTTTGGCCACAAAATTTCAATTCTATAAAAATTGTAAAAATACCTGTGCACCCTTCGGTCGCACCTTAAGTTTAAACGCCATAATGCTGAAATTCCATAGATTAATTAAATATAAGTAAGTCTCTCAAAAAGTGTATGTTATTTTTCTTTAAGCCTTTTAGGAGAAATGTTTCTACAACATCTATCTCAATTTTAGATTCAATAGTCAATATCTACATTTTTTATTGGTCAAAATTTATAAATGAGGTATTTAATAGCAGTGCGATGACCTGAAGATATGCAACACCTAATACAATGATAATTTTTTTTAATAAGAAGTCGAAATTTTAATACGAAGTGTTGACTCTAGTGGACCAAATATAGATTTTTTTTATTGGTTCAAACATACAAATGAAGACATTAATAATTCTTTAAAAATAAAATTATAAAATTTAAAACCGGCGCTCAAGTTATGTTTTACATAAGTATAGTGCAATTTATGCTTGAGTTCGCTAGTGTATATTATTTCTTTTCACATATATTACGAGTTTTGAGTAAATATCTCAATTTTTAAACAATAAAGAGAGAAAGTTCCTGCGAAGTTCTGTACTAAGTTTCAATATGAGAACTACTTAAAATAGCTTCTAAAAGCATCTAATCTTAAAAAAATTCATGGAAAAGACTACTAATAAAAACAATTCCATATTCAAAAATTGCGAGGAGGATCAATCCAAATAGCTGTTAGGGACATCCAATTTCCAAACTGCTCAGGATCATCAAAGATATTTAAGATTATCAATTGCATCTCTAGACTGCTATGGACATTTAGAGCACAGCGTTCTGACGATACGTTCTTCGATGAGACTTTCAGCAAAACCTTAAATACATGTGATGAAATTTATTAAAAATGCTACCATTCAAACAAAGACCAGTATTTTGATGCTAAGACGACAGTTAGGAAATCAAACACTTTTCAGAAATAAAGAAAAATGTAATTCATATAAATGTGTCAATTCCTTATTTCAAGGTATTGTAGAACGATTTAAAAAAACGTTTCAACTGAAGATTTATATGTTTAAATTTGACATTGACACAGCTGATTTTGGTTTTATCAAGTTTTTTCTTTGTTCCAAGGAATTAGAAGAAGAAATAAAGTTTTTTCTAAATGCGTATTTCAGTACAATTTCTAACAACTTTGCACTTTCAGGACTGGTTTCATACCATTGGCGTGGACAATATATTTTTGCAATTTATCAAGGCTACCAAAAAACTTAAGCGTGACTCCTGTACCAAGTACCGCTTGAGCATTTTATAAACTGATTCAGGCCAAGAATAAACTACAAATATTCAGAACCACCTGGATAATTTGATGCTTCAATATATTAAACAATTTGGATGTTGAACTAATGATTGAAAAGCTGAAAAGTTTTATGTAAAAAGGTGTAATAAGTGCAAAAGTGGTAAAAAGTTAATCTAATCTAAAAGGGTAATTAGCACTGCGTATTACTACCCGTTCGGGTTATACGCACTTACGCAAATGTGTAATGGTAGGGTGATTGTGAGATGAAATGGAGGACCTACAGCTTAACGTAGAACCCGAACCACGGTGGTAGCCTGGCATTCCCCACATTCACAAGATGTCTTGTCAGAGGTGAAGGAAGGGTTTGGAAATCAGATAAATCTCTGCCGGGACCGAGGCTTGAACCCCGGCCACCAGCACAGAAGTCTGACACCTTACCCCTAGACCGCCAGGTCACCTAAAAAAAACTAAAAGGATAAAATGCAAATTTAATGCAAAAAACAAAAATGGAAGGAAAAGGTTAAATAGTGTAAAAGGGGTGTACAATTATAATATTTTTGATTAGAGCTACTTTTTACCCTTTTTACACTTTCCGTGCCTTTTGTACTTTTAACAACTTTTTAACCTCTCTACCCTAAAATAAAACCCTCTTTTCCCCTTTGTCCTTTTTTGGTTTACTGCCCTGTCTGCACTTTCTACACTTTTAAACTGTTTACTGTTTTTAAACTGTTTAGGCCATGAAATTATCTTCCAGGACATATTTTTTTGAGTAAAGATATGAAATAAGATCGAGGTATTTAACTTGCAATTTCTGAACCGATTGATTACATCAGTACACAACTTATAAACTATCTTAAGTCTAGGACAGAAATGACATCCAATCCCCGGTCAGTAACCCACATTTAAACAATTATACATCTTTTAGTCAGACCGGGAATCAAACCCGATACCCTTAGTTTAGTAGGTAAGATACACAGACCACCAACTGCACTGTCAGACTCCTTAAGATTAAAGTCCACTTTGCAAGAATGAAATGAATAAATTATTTTTAAATAACTATCTCAAAATTAGATTAAATTTACAAATTTCCATTGACGACATAGTTCAGAAATGAGAAATCAGATTTTATGAGATTTTGAATGAAAACCTCAGTTTGACGTTAATAGTTAATAACTTCATTTTAGTACTTTCTAGCAATGAATATTTATGTATATTTCATGGTAAACAGTAATGAAATATGGTATATATAATTCGGTAGATCACATGTAATTTGATTAAAACTAAATTCGAAACAGATTTTTTTAAAGAAACTACATAACAAACAACATTATATTATAAGTGTCTAGAAAGTTACATACAAATATAATTCCAGTCTTTAGAATGATAAAATATTACCACGGCTATGTTTATTTAAGTCATAATGACCCCTCGGAGAGAGAAGTATTGTGATCGTAAAAAAACACGTTCGGTATTTAGATAAATGACGACGTTTAATGACTCCCTGAATCCGAAAAAGAGGTTTTCGCGATGTATTTTTATCTATCCGTCTGTTTCTTGGCCTACAGCCAAAACTATTTTACCAATTAGGATAAAAATTGGTATCTAGGATTTTAATTAGGTTTCCCCAAGAAATTTTTATAAAAAATAGATAACTAACCTTAAAATTAAGGGATTTAAAAATAAAAGAGAAAAGGGCGATTTTCTCAAGAATTGGTTATAATGATTTTGATTAAAATTCGTACTTAGACTCTGGCTAACACTAAAAACAAAATTGTGCATCTAATTTTACCATGAAAATAACTTTGATAGTACTTTATAAAAGCAGAAAATTTCAATTTTGATAATATCGCCGCAACTATTTGAGATACGAAATAACATATAATTGAGAAGTTGTAGAACCATATATACAAATTTTATTTGAAATAATCTAATTTGATAGGCCCGTTTACGGTAATAAAAATTACGAGACAGTGAATGAACAGATTTTGACAAACGCCAACTCATTTTAAGGGTTAGTAGGCCAGTATGCCAGGAAAATTAGTAATTTTCCACGAAAACTCTCTTTCACAGAGAATTTTCAGTTTTTCATTATTTGTTTAATCATCATGGAAATCGTTATTTGCTGCATGGCTGTAAATCTCTAAATAAAATATATCTCTGTGGATTAAAAACAATAACTCAATCTTTATTTGTTGGTCCAAACACATCACAATTTTCCTCAATTCTGAAACTAGAGAAACATTTATTTTTTATTGGAATGTTATCGTTAATTTGCATTTAAATCAATAATATTGAGCATAATTAAAAAATTAAAAAGTTAGGTTGTTAAATTCGTGAAAATATGGTCTATGTTTCGATTTGCGTGTGATAAAATTATGTATTAATTGGTTTAGGTATGTATTATAAGCTCAAAAACGATAACATGATCTTGAACAATGTCAAATAAAAATAGCCATTTTAATTAAATAAATTTGAGTTTTGGTGTGCATTTTTTTTAAATAATGGGTTTTGATGTTCATTTTAGCAAATAGTAACTCAATACAGATACATAAGTTATGCTATATTTTCATTTTACCGCTTAGTTTAGGGTTTACAATATTTAAAAGTAATGTTTTGTGAACACCATATATCTTTTGATATTCTTACAAATACAGTAGGTAAGTTCATTTACATTTACATGTTGATATAATTTTGAGGGAGTTATATCTAAAGTACTGTAATGTTTTGAGTACTACATCTATATTTTAACATTTTCTCTCTAGATCAGACTCTCTCATGCTCTCACACATTCTCTCACACTCTCTCTACTCTCTCTCTCTCATACACACACACACACACACACACACACACTTTATCACGCATTCTTCCAAACATATTCTCTTTCTCTCTCACACACAATCTCTCTCACTTTCTCTCACATACAATCTCTCTCCATACACACACATTCTTTTTCTCTTTCCAACTCTTCCTTCACCTCTGACAAGACTTGTATTAATCACAACTTGTGAATGTGTGGAGTGCCAGGCCTCCACCGTAGTTCGGATTCCATGTTAAATTGTAGGTCCTCCATTTCATCTCACAATCACCCTACCATTAAACATTAGCGTAAGTGCGTATAACCCGAACGGGTAGTAAGACCCAGTGCTAATAATAATAATAATAATAATAATAATTTTTCTCTTCTCCTAGTATTTCTCTCTATAACACATAAACATACTCTCACTATTAATCGCTAGCTCACTCACTCTCGCCCATACCATCTCAGTCTTGCTTACTCTGCTATCTCATATACTCCCTGTACCCCTACTCTTTGCCGGATAACTTAATTCCTAATCTTGTTTCTCCTCCTGACACCTAAAGTATGAGTTTGTTTTGGCCATCGTTTTACTAAGTTTGTCTTGGTAGAGCCCTTTCTATTATGTGCAAATTTTAATTCATTCAAATATTATTTTGGACCACAACAGAAGGGCGTTTTTTTTAAAAACAAATACTGGAAGTATTACTTGCGTGGTTGAATCTCGTATGTATTTGGGACTTTGATTTGCATGCTAATTATTACTTGTTAGGCTCACTTTTTATTAAATACGCTTGTTATTTCTAAAGATTTAGCCACCGAAAAACGAACACCCTTTGTCATTTTTCATTTCATTCAATGCAATAAATATTTTGAAGAAATTAAATTTAGTTATAAGACTTACATGTCAAGGAAATATTGTTGCTAACTTGAGTAGATAAATAAAGTTTTAAGTGAGACATAATTTATAAAAAGAAATATAT
Source organism: Timema shepardi (assembly GCA_902151425.1). Lineage (NCBI taxonomy): Eukaryota > Metazoa > Arthropoda > Insecta > Phasmatodea > Timematidae > Timema > Timema shepardi. The sequence continues at coordinate 153,068 of CABFVX010001418.1, read as the reverse complement.
ACTTACAAAACATGTTTTTTTTTGCTGGTTCACTTGTGGCACAGAGTTCAAAACTTCAAATAGTTATGGTATTTATAATATGAAAGAAAACGTGAAAATGAAGGTAGAACATTTTTTCTGCCTACGAACAGAAACTATTTTGTCCACTCTTTGGTAAAATTCGATGGTTTTTTTCACATTATGTTTCTGTAACGATGTATATTATTTAGTTTCACATATCTTCTGAGTTATAAATATAATTTAGGTTAAGTTTATGTGATGCACCATACCATTTATTTTTATAAAACGCGATTCTTGGTATTTACTTTAAATTCAAACGTTTGTTTTTACTATCTCGTAGAAACGTACATCTTCTATACATATTTTATAAGGGCTAACAACTTCCATTTCTCAAGATGATGCATTGCATAGAAACTATCTGGCAGATAAAAAAAACCCTTCAAAAAACCACAAAGGAGAAATGTAACTGAATTAAAATAATATATAATCCACAATATTAATATAATTTATCACTCTCCCTTGATAAAATACATACAGTACCAAGATAACCTCCCAAATTGAATGTTACATGACATAACCAAGATACATTTTCCGAAAAGAATAGTTCAACATTTCTTAGTTAGTTTTTTAAAGTGTAGGGTATTTATGTTTTAACTTTCATTTGGTATAAAAAGCTTGTTTTACTTTCTTGTTATATTTTGTGTGTTGATTATATCACTCTCATTTGAATTGAAAATATTCTATCTTGTTCATATTCGTAGCACGTATTGTATTGATTAATTACTATATTAATTCTTTAACTTATTTGACTGTTTAACGCAGATCGATACAGTTTTCAAAGCAACAAAATAAAGTCGACTGATTTCGATTAAATCTACTCTTTACTAGCCAAAGAAAAAACACTATGTCTACAGCCCTCAATCAAGTCATACCAATCGAGTGACCGCCGTCTGTTGACGAATATAGTGTCAACTTTTGAGGATAGGTGGTGTCGTGTGGTCAGCACAACAAGACCGCCAGCCATTAATCTCACATTTCTAGACCGGAGCTGCTACTTATAAGTTCAAATAGCATCTCATTTGTCCTCATGAGGCTGAGTTTGACCTCGCACTAGACACACTACTTCACAGAAAACCTGGAAGCTTCGTGGATCGAACCCTGGATCTCTACCAAAATTTACATTCTTCTTAGCCAATAATAGATATATGTTATTACGGTCATACCTTAAAGTCAAATTGTTATTTATATTCTAGCTTTAGTATTATGGGTAGTTTAGTGATGAATGATTTTTTAAAATTCTTACCCCTCTCCCCTCTACCAGATTCGCTCATGTCTATTAGCACATTGTTTAGTTCCGGTTTTAATCTAGAGTTTGGGAGAGTGAACGTCCTTTTCTCGTTCGTCGTCAATACGGTATAGCACGGCCGTGCATTCGTTAGCGTGTGATGGTTTCCCCCCCGGGGGCACTTAAGGTCACACACATTAGTATGATAGCAAGCAAGCGGCTGATTACAGAGACATCCCTTGGGAGAATTGTGAACCCCCAGCACAGTTCGTGTCTCTCTCACTGAAATGAGAGTAATCATAGAATGCAGGGTATTTCCGTGGTTTATTTAAAAAAATTAATTGCGTGTTAGGGGCATTAGGGAGAGATGTTAAGGTCATCCGACCGTTAAAAATGTATCACACAATTTTAACAAGTTTTATAAACTATATATAAATAATGATTCCAATATTTCCAATCACTACGTTTCACAAGTTATGAGGGGTCAAATTTACTATTTTATGCTTTTTGTGTACTTGCCTAGGAAAGTTATAATTTACTGAGGAACTAATTGTAACATAAATTAACCCAACTATTCCTAAACGGTAAAAGTGTGAGGAATACGATTCTTAAGTGTCTAACTTTGTCTGACCTGTAGGTTCTCCCCCTTTTTGAATAAAAAAAGCTCCAAAATAGAACTTTAATTAAAATAATAGTTAATACCTTGAAATTTGTGCGTTGTAAGCGAAAATTTAATGGGAGTGAATTTAAAGGTCATAAAGTTTCATCTAAGTTTATATTTATTTCATAGATCAACAATGAGTAGTTCTTAAACTACAGATCTTCAAGTATTTCTAAAAATATATATATTTCGTAAATTTTATTTTCCGACATAAATGAGCATGAATATCAATAAAATGGTGAATTTGAATGAAAAAACGACGACACAAAAGTTTTAGAGCATACAATCTCTTGTGAAATGATTTTTTATTTAATGGACTTATCATAAGTACTTTTTGATCTACAGAGCCGATTAGAATAATAATTAATTTTTACAAGCATTTCGTGAAAGTTGGCTTAAAATGAAATATGCACGAAAATAATTTTAAAACAATCGTTGCATTTTCATAATAAAAATTAACCGCTCTACTAAATTAAACCCTTATTTTAATAAACAGTTGGAAATGGTGTACTATCTTTACAGTCTAAATGTCTATATAGGTGTAGAACAACGTTAAGCTAACACAAAAAATGACTACCAATGAATGATAACTTAATAACTTAATTCATTAAGTGAATACATTTTTTCATCTAAACTTTGTTTCTTAAAGCCAAAAGTCTTATCCCTCAATCTGAAATAAATCTGTAACAATATCGTCGTTGAATTTTGGTTTGTTTGAATTAACGCAGTTAGTCCCATAGCATTCTCTACATAATGCAGTACTCAGTAGTCCTTGTTCCTTGCAGGAGCACATCATTGTACTGCACTGACTTGATTTACACCCACACCTTATTAACGTTAGGAGGTTGTTGCTGGAGGCTTTGATAATTTTATAGGAGAAAGTGTATCCCCCTTATTTTCTCATCCCCGTTGCAAGGGATCTATTTTAATCCCAAGTCGAGCTTGAACCGGGTGGTACACTCTCATGCTGTGAAATGAGCATGAGTCATAGGCTGGAGGTAGAGATTCTGGTTTCACATTAGTGGCTGACTCATTCACTTTACTTGTGAATAATCTAACCCTCAGCTGATTGAGTGTTTCTCCTGGTTTAGTGCCATATATTTTTGATATCACCCACTCCCCAGCTTTTAAAACATATTTTTCAATTTTGTTTTGCGTGCTGAATGTAGATGCTTCGTGGCGATAGTCTGCAGCTGCTAGCACTTTATGAGATTCAACCTTACTTATAGAAAATAACCTCGATTTGGTGTCACAACCAAGAAGAGCATGTGCAGACAGTATGTGTGAAGTACTATTTTTTCTCAGTTTTTCTCTTATGTATTTGAATTCGTACTTGAAGTGGCACTTTGCTTTCATCTTCGGTTCTGGACAAAGGAAGATATCATTTGGAGCATTTTTGGAATGATGAAGTATAATAGTTAGTAGATCAGTGTCATCACCAACAACTACTGTTGTTACTTCAATTACTGATTTCACAGCTTCTTGAATAATCATGAGGTCAAAATCCCCTTTCTTCTAGAAAACTTTGCATCCATTTTTTTAATAGCATTTTTGAAAGTTTGGTGATGAAATGTTCTTTGTTTTTAGAGTTTTTTAAATGAAAATATCATTTCTTTAATATAATAGTAGTTTATGGTTGAAACAATATATTTGGACCATATTTGCATTTTTGACGTCACAAATGATTGTGTACCTTTGTTGACAGCTCCTCCCTGTAGCCAAGCAAAACCACCGGAGGCTTTCCATACTTTTTCTGCACATAGTTCGAATACATCATATAAGCTTCATGAAATGTGAAATTCTTTTCCCAGGGTATCCGCTGAAGTAACGCGCCACCATCCAGAATAAAATATACTCAATAATTTGGAATATCTGCACTGTTGGACATTTTCTGTATATGTTTTGCAAGTAGAGACTTTGGAGCGTCTCTCATTAGTCCTGAAGAATCAAACATAGCAGCTGAAAAAGTGTAAAGCTCATACGATAATGTATCATTCAAATACTTTTGGTTTGTTTGAGCAGAGACAAGACTTCGTTGAAATAACTCTGGGACAATGTGGAACAAATCACTTTCGCAGGGGACCGAGTGTTTTTAATCTAGGGTTTTCACTTGGTTGCTTCTTTCAAAAGAATAATCAGTAACAGAGTGCCCTATGGTGCTATAACCATACAATAAAAAGCATCTTACAGCAAATTGTACGTTCTAAAATATTTGTGCTATTAGTTTTTTTCTCTCAATATAATGCACCGTTTATTTGATATTAATGCTCATTTATGTCAAAAAACAAGTTTTATAAAAAGTTGACATTTCTATAAATAAATGAAGCTCTGTAGTTTGTGAACTACTCATTGTAGATCCATGAAATAAATATAATCTTAGAGGAAATGTTATGCCCTTTAAATTTAGTCCTATTCAATTTTCACTTACAGCGCACATATTTAAAGGTGTTAGTTATTATTTCAATGTAAGTGTGATTTGGGTGCCATTTATAAAAAAAAATGGCGGTGAACCTACAGGTCAGACAATGGTAGATACTTCAGAATCATATTCCTCATACTTTTTCCGTTTAGGAACTGTTGGGCTCATTTCTGTTGCAATTATGACCATGTTTTTGCATATATTTCCAAGACTATACCATTGTTAAGGTAAAGTAATTAATGTATGAGGTTGAAATTTAGTATAATTAGACATTAATATATGTGCACAGTTAAATATTTATAGCATTAATAATATTAATGAAAATATCAATATTTCATTGTATTAACATCCACACATACGTGTCTAGTTATACTAAATTTTAAACCCATACATAAACTTCTTTGCCATAACAATGGTACATGAAATGCATACAAAAGTAAGTTTGACCTATAACTATTTGATATCAGTGAATCACTATTTATAGTTTATAATTAATTATACACTTGTTAAAATTGTGCAATAAAATGATCACTGTCTAATGACTTTAAGGTGGTGTGGAAGGGATCAAAGAGAGTTAAGAGGAAATGTGCTAGCATCGGTCTGGATAGAGAATGGAAAACCACATCAGGAATAACCCCTTACCCTCATTCACCCAAACATGTTGTTAAATGTCAAGTTGGTAAATAGCGTTGTTTAGAAACGTGTGTGAATTATAATTGTTGTTTTGTTTCCGAAGAATCGCTCTTGAACCAGAGCCCTATTGAATAGAAAGAAATGTTTGTTTTGTATTCACTAACTTCCGAAAATGTTATATATTCTATCTTTCTTGTAAATTTTATTTATTCTATCTTTCTTGTAAATTTTTGTCCCTATTTCCCATTTAAATCTCTTTGCTAGGTCTAACTTGTGAATATAATTTTCTTTTTAGATATTGGGTCACTTCTATCCCAACGGGATTACGTACTACCAACTTGAAATAATGAAATTAGTCAATTTTATGGTTATTGAGTCGAGTCAAGGGGTGTAAAACTATATTATGGGTGGTTTAGAGTGTGTGAGCTAGGAATTAGTTTTCATCCACCATTTATTATATTCGTCCTCTCTAATGCAAACACAAGACATTAAGTGCCTAAATAATCAAATATAAGGAAATATTGTTAATGGGAAGGGATACACCAGCATAAGATTTGTACTCTGCCCAAAAATTACCTCATTTAATTATTTAAATGTAATTAATGTATTTCATACTATATATAAATTAAAACATGTAATGTTTTTTCAATGAAATATCTCTCTCAAGGTTTGAAAAATAAATGTAATTTAAATTTAGAAGCCTACACTATACTGTGGAGTGATAATGATGAGCTATATACCCTGTACTTATCACAATACATTGTTATGATAATAAAATCTCGTAGATTACGGTAGGCAGGACACGCAGCGCGTTTGAAAGAATCTAGAACCATGATCAGAGCATTGACTGGCAAAATCAATGGTAAGAGAGGAGGATTAAATAGAACTAGCTCAATATCGGGATAGGATGTAATGAGGGAGACTAGATAGAACTAGCTCAAGATAGAGATAGTGTAATGAGGTAGATTGGATAGAATTAGCTAAAGATAGGGTTGTAATGTAATGAGGTGGACTGGATAAACTATCTCAAAATAGGGATAAATAGCTGACTTTTGTAAGTGTGTTAGTGAACTTTCGCTTCTATAATGTCATAAAATTAGTAATCCAACACGAGTTAAATTATGAAGGATATTGAATTGGTGGTTCAGTTATAAATATTTGTTGTTTTGTGTAAAAAAAAAGATAAAAAGTGGGGTGGTGACAATGTATTTATTAGAACAACATATCTCACGTCAACTTCCTCGCAAAATTATACTGCAACAGGTGAGTACACCACATACTAAATCCGAGTCGAATTATTTAAAATGAAATTGTTTCAAATATAGCTCGAATCAAATATTGTGTAATCAAACGTTATCAAGATCAAATAGAACATAAGGCTGAATTATGTTTAATCTTTTAATCGAGTCCAATAAAAAGATCAGACCAATGAACGATGTTCAAATAATGATTAGATTTTAAATATTATGATATTCTCAAGATTAATATTATGGAGTTAAAAAGCATTCAAAACGTTTGACATTTATACTCTAATTTGAACTAAGCTCCATCTATTTCCATCTTTAATCTATTTGTATTTGAGAATCTCGAATCCGATACCACTCTTTCAAATATTAAGGTTTGAATTTCGAATCGAATGCAAATCTCAACCAGATTCGGATTCGAGATTTCAAAGTTTCACGCAAGTTTAATATTCTCACAATTTAATGTGTAAACAAAGGAAATACTGAAAGTACACATGAACTTTACTTTTTATCCGTGTCGAAAACACTGGGTGTGTTTTTTGTTTAAACATCATAGTATTTTTGATCGTCTCTTCAAGAATATGATGGTGCATTTCCATTAATTATCTTACTTGCACTCATTACCTTAAATTTAGGTTGTTAGTGATACTCGTTGTTTTAAACGTGCCAATGAAAAAAGGAAAATAAATAACATCAGGTTCCTGTTTGGGGCGTCTGAATCTCACATACGAGTTTAATATCCAGGACCTCGCCAGTAAATTTATGAAGAGGGATGAGGTAACCTGATACTGCTACCTCCAATCATAATTAATATTTACGTCATTTATTCAACCTCCGGTAGCATATTTTGTGTTAGGTGACACCCTATTAGCGAATAAACCTTCATAGTCATGGGAAGTACGTCACTTTGTCTTGTAGGTAACAACGCATTTATCAAAATAATAAAAAAAACTATAAGATATACTTTTATTAGATTATTAGGACATGAGAGTTCATTATATCATACGACTAACTTAACCTGTTATATAATATGATGTTTAATATTACAATCAACCTTAAGGGTAACTGATATTGCGTTTACGTTAATTATTGATATTACCTTTAACAGTACGCGAGTTTGAAGTTTACTGCAATGAACTCAAAACTATTTTCTATAACCCTATACATGGGTAGAATTGTAAAAATAGTTTAAAAATAATTTAGAAATTGAAGTCTTCCACTCTGAAAGGTCCCAAAAACCAACAGAATATTTTGGCTGAACATTAAGACATAAATGCCCGATAAACGAAAGGTAACTAGTTAATGGGCACAGAATGAATCTTTGCTAATCGACTTATGTAATTAAATAGAGGGAATGATATACAAATTGTATTTAATTTGTATTTTTCTTCTTCCCTGTCTCTACTGCCGGACAGAGCCACCCAGTTAAGTTCTAAAACCACTTGTAGGTGTCCATTCTCGAGGCGATATGTGAAACAATCTGGTTTGTAATGTGATTGCTCTGAAATTGCTGGTGAATTGGTGTCCCCCATTAACGAGGCGATTATACAAGCAATTTGGTTTTCAACCGAGATTTTCCTCTATTTTGTTTCCATCAGTTTAAGTTAACTTTCTGTGAAATGTGGATATATACTATCAATGAGTGCAACAGTTCGTACCCTATTATTGTTAGGCAGTACAATATGTTCCGGTTAAGTTTTTCAAAAATGATGATTTTATAAATTATTTTCAAATGTCCCGTTCCTCGTTTCCTAACTTCTCTCTTTCCTTAACAAAATTATCGGCCATATTTTAATATAGAGGAATAAACAAGACTCACTGTCAAAAAATAAATGCCGAAATACTCGTAAATTCATCAAACTATTATAACAAACTTGCACTTTCACAAGCTACTTTAGGGAAAAACAACACGTGCGGACCGAGACGCAAACCAAAAAAGGTGCTATACGCATGCGCACATCTATAAGGTTGGCAATCCGGCCACATTCGCCCATTCACGGTGCAACCACTGTGTAATCGGTTTCAGATTGCCGGAGAGGGCAATACGATTGACGGCCTAGACCACCAACCAGAATATCGCTCAGGCAATCTGATTGCCTGTGTAGCGTGATTTACTATTTACAAATTGTATATATATACATTTACACTTCAGAGTACAACTACTATACAGCAAAATATACACGTACGATACTTGGTTACCGTGTCCATGAATCTAGTTTAACATGACCAGTCTCAAATGCACTCACAAGAAGACTACTTGCTACCTGGCGATTTGCAACGGTCGCCCCAACCCCCTCTATCCACATTCCAGTTACATAGGTTGGTACGCTCACTGCACTCGCAAAATAGTCACTACAGCTATCGGTTACACTATTCCCTCCTTTTTAAGAGGGTCTTCTAAGCCACTATAACACATATCAATCACACTACGAGTTTTTTTTTTTTTTTTTACTA
>CABFVX010001418.1:127552-140338 GCA_902151425.1 Timema shepardi | reverse complement strand
GCTCGTTGCCAAACTTTCTCATCTATGAGGGAAACAGCCGCTCCAGTGTCTATAAGTAAATCTATAGGCTCGTCCCACAATTTTCCTTCCACGAACACGGCTGAGTATGGGTCCACACTTCCTACTACAACACGGTACTGTTTTGAATCGGAATTTACTGCCGGTGTGGTTTCGGGCACACCGGCGCGCACTAGTTTTTTTGTTTCTTATTCTTACCACACTTTGCCCGAACATGTCCCAGTTCACCGCATTGGTAGCACTTTATTTCTCGTCCACGTTGACATTGCTTCATTGTCTGGATGGTACCTGCAACATTTTTCAAAGATTCACAAACATCGCGGACGGCATCCATTGTCTGCATCACCATGTTCATAATTTGTTCCATTTTGTGATCCTCTTGAGTTACAACACAAGCTTCACTCGTCTTTATCGGCTGCAATAACTCATCATCTGCGGATACTCGACACACCTGATCCGCTGCCTCCACTTGGACTATAGCTTCCAGCTCAAGAGCCAAGCTCACGGCAGCTTCCAGTGTCTTAGGCCGCTCTTGCCGCACACGAAGTCTTATATCACTTCCGAGAGCTGCCAAGAACCGGTCCCGCGATAATTCGTCCCTAGCTTCGCTATTTACATTCGGGTATGCGCGAGTCGCGAGGGCTCTTAAGCTCGTAGCAAACTCCAGTAGCGATTCGCCTACCTGCCTATTTCGATTTTGGAACTGTAATTTATCAAGTTCTGTTCTTTCACGTGGATTAAATTTGTCCCCTAACCGCTCCAATAATGTTGCCCATACCTTTCTCTCGCTATCTGGCAGGTCTTTGTACACACCCAGAGCTACCCCCGAGAGGAACATACCCATGAACCAACTTTTTTTTCATCACTCCAACCATTGATTTCTGCCGCCAGTTGGAACTGAAATAGCCACTCACACCAATCACTAGAACCCGTGTATACAGTTGGTTTTGCACACATTTCTGCCATTTTAATTTGAGTTCACAAAATCCGACCACTGCCACCAATTGTAGCGTGATTTACTATTTACAAATTATATATATATATACATTTACACTTCAGAGTACAACTACTATACAGCAAAATATACACGTACGATACTTGGTTACCGTGTCCACGAATCTAGTTTAACATGACCAGTCTCAAATGCACTCACAAGAAGACTACTTGCTACCTGGCGATTTACAACGGTCGCCCCAACCCCCTCTTTCCACATCCCAGTTACAGAGGTTGGTACGCTCACTGCACTCGCAAAATAGTCACTACATCTATCCGTTACACCTGCAACATGATGGCCTTTGCCCACTGATGAGGTAATATTTGACAATTTAGTTAAAAGCGATGAGATTGACATCCAGATTGGTTCAATCATTAATGGGACCCTTAAGGAGCCCATTCATCTCACTATCCGTGGCGTAACAATCAGCCGCGTCCAGACTAGAACAGAATAACGAACATTTCCACGAACATGTTCGTTGTTCGGTTCACTGTGGCTGGGTGTCCAGACTTCAACAGAACATGTTCGCAACGTGTTCCCTTAGTTATTTTATTTTTTTATTTTTACTAATGAATAAAACATATATTAAATTAAACAACTGGAGAACATAAACGCTCGTGTTTGTATGTGTGTTTATTGTGATATATTAAAAAAACAAGAAATATTGTATTTAAGTAGAGATCGTTATAAATAAATTTAACAAATTACTTTAAGTATCAACTTTATTTATCTTAATTTCACAAAAATAACACTTCTATTTGGTAAAAAAAATAATCTGGGAATACATTTTTTGGAACAATCACTCTATCAAGTCGTTCGTATTAGTAAAACGAGGAATGCCAACTGGGAAATTAGCTAAAGCTAAAAAAAGGCGCAAAAATGGGTGCACTTCCTCTAAATTACACCTGTCTCATCCCTAGTCCATTAGTGTAATTAATGCATAAACATATAACCTGAACGGGTAGTAAGAAGCGGTGCCAAAAAAAACTCCCATAGTTGTCCCTAAGTACCCAACTTGGGGAGTATTTTACTCACAGGGTTCAATCAAATAATTAACCCATATTTATAATAGTTTGTTTATAATTTCTCAACTCTTTCTGTACTGATGGTATCCTATTTTCTTCTTCTTTCCAAGGGCGGCTAACATACTTTCAATTTTTGTACTGCACTCGTTCCCACGCCTACCCATCACGGCCCAAATATCCTCCAAATATCCGGTTTTTTAATTCTATTATAGTGATCTAAATATTTAGGATTCCAGATTAACTTGTGTGACTTATAGCACTCTATGAGCTTAATTTTCACTTCGGTTGACCACTAAATTTTGTTACAATATGCTAAAATAATGAGATAATCATAATTATAATTAATTCAACACATACACCTAAAAATAAACTCGCCAAATTCATATGTAGACTTATAAAAATCAAAACGCACGTGTGACTCTGTCCGACCAGTGACTATGTTCGGGGAAATGTTCACGTAAATGTTCGCGGAGGCGTCCAGACTAGAACTAGACCGAACACGAACATCCTTTGATGCGACAGGCAAAAACCGACAACTGGTGGATCGGTTTCGAACAGAACAGCGAACACATCTTGTTGCAATGTTCTGTTCGGAAAACCGTCCACACTTGTCGCGGACATGTTCGTGTTTGTTGTTCTGGTAAAGTCTGGACGGGGCTTAACACCTTAGTCAATGTTATAAAAAGTAATTGATAGTCCTAAATAATTACTAATTTAGTAATCACACCTTATAATTACTGTTCTAGCCTAGGTTTTTTTTTGTTGGGAGCGTCGCCAGTCAGTCAGCTTGACTTCATGAAGATAAAATATATTTTGTGCTATTCAAAACTGAATGAAATAATTGAAATAATGCTATGGATTAGTTATAATTTACATCACTTTTAGATAAACATATTCAACTATCTAAATATACAATAATCAGGACACAAGTTATTTGATTATAAATATTCCCACCAAATTTATAGTAATTTAAAGTTCCCTTTGGCGGGCACCCTTATACTATTGGGCCTCCCCCGCATTGTTGGCCCTGCGGGTCTAGGTGTTACTCCACTGCTTACATTTATCCGGGGTATTAGATACAAGATTGCGCTTACACCAGAAAATATACCTAAATTAAAGTCCTCTGTATTCTTCACTTGGCAACAGCGAGACTGGAGACCAGTTAAAAAAGTGTTTTTTTGTCATTTTAAAATAACTATTTTTCAGTTTCATCCATATTTAAAAAAATATTGATAAAACTCTTTCACTGGTGGCCGCATGGCCTAACCATAAGGCGTCACATTCGCAATAGACTGGACTGCTTATGTCGAGGAGAGTGGGGTTCGACTCGTGGTTGAGTGTACTGAGTTTGGTTTTTCCTAAGTGGTTTACACTCTTCCTTCACTTAAGTTCGGGTGCACTTCATTTAAATTCAATCTTTCTCATCTCTAACGCATTAATGTAATTAATACATATGCTTATACGAGTAATAGGAACGAGTAGTAAGATGCAGTGCTAAAAAAAAGTACCATCGAGAACATAATCAGGGTACTCTACGTTTTTTATAGTCTGCTACTATGACCACTTAGCTATAGGAATGAGCCAATTATGGACCTGGAAAAATTATATATATATTTTATACAAATGTGTAACTTTAGTGGTTGGAGGACTAATTTTATGGGCGGTATAAGTGTCATATTTCTTTTATAAAATAAAAATAGGTATTCTATAAAATATAGGTAATTACGAGAGATTTTACACCAGCTTTGATAAAATATGTGTTATTATATTACATTATATTAGTTTATAAGTTTGGACAGTGTAAGTAATTACAAAAATGACGTCAATCATCTCATAAATATTTAAGAATGACGTCAATCATCTCATAAATAATTAAGAATGGGCCGTGAAACTTTTTTAAACATTTGGTCACCAAAATAGTTCCATTAAGTTAAAGGAAAAAAACACTATTCTGCGATAACACAAGTCTAGAGTTTGTGTTAATATAAAACATATTCTTTGATGCGGTACATTGATATTTTTAACTGCTTCGTATTTTCAGGTCAATATTACAGATCTTGCAATTTTATTTAATAAAAGTTAGAGCATTTTATTGTACTGTGCATCTTTTATAAGAGATTATTTGAAGTACCGGGCGTTACCCAGGATGGATGTGTTTAGTTTAATTACTGTACGTGGAAGTTAGTTTAAAGTAAGTACCTTTAATGTGGGTGTGTATATGACGTGAAAAAATATAAGGGTTTTTCTAGTTTTTATCGCAAAACACTTTTTTGTATAAAAAAATAATTGCTCCAGTAGCAACGTTTAGTTTAATGTTATTCACAGGTTGACATCAACAGTTGTTGAATATCTGCCATGAGTATAGAGGCATTAGATGAGAAATTTTTTAAATGAAGAGAATAAGTGGTCATTAAATTCCAGGACACCCTGACAGGTATTTAACAACTGTTGATGTCACTTTGGGGAGAAAATTAAACTATGTTTCTACTGGAGAAATATTTAATTTATTTTGTCAAAAAAAAGAGTGTTGCTATATAAACTGCAAAATTACTGACCTTTTATCGCGTCCCCTTCCAACTCACCTTAAGCCCTGCGTTGCTCTGGGTTCTACCAGGTTTTTAATTAATTGCATTTGTTTAATCAATTGTAAAATTCCAGCTTCAAGTTACACATGTTCGTGCACATGGGCGACTGATTTTTAAAATGTCAGACATCTGCGTGGGGTAAATATCGCGCAATGATGATCACAAACGAACAAACTTTATCTTCATGTTATTAATATAGATTTGTAAAATAAAATACTTTATAAAAAATTTTGGTGGATCGTCATCTTTATTTTACCAATTAGGTTTTACAAAATATATATGATAAAGTGTTCTTGCTAAGTTGAATGACTGTAGGATTAATTATATCGGAGCCCGCTTCGGTGGCCGCGTGCTCTAACGCGCCACTCTTGCAATAGGCTAGACGGTCGATGACGGGTGCTCGAGGTTCGAAACTCTGTTGGGTGTGCTGAGGGTGGTTTATCCTAAATGGTTTTTCATTATCCCTCCCCGCAAATGCAGGTACACTTCCTCTTAGTATAACCCTCCTAATCCCTAACCCATTAGTGCAATTAGTATATAAGCGTACGACCCGAATGGGTAGTGAAACGTGGTGCTAAGAAAATAATCGAAGAGTGGTAAACAAAATAAAAGTAAATGTTACTTAAAGGTTGCTACACAAATAACCTCACAATATTTTGGAATATTAATTCTACATATCATACATATTATGCGGGGATATTTTAATCAAGAGGGGGTCAACATATTTTTCAATGTAGCCACAAGTGTAGTGAATGAGAAATTAAATTCCTTACACTTTGTAAAAACTGAGAAATTATGTTGCTCAGTAGAACATTTAAAATTGTTGGATCAACTTGTTAAGAACATGTTCACTTTGACTATTCGTTTACAACCTCCTCAGAAGCAGACAATGAAAACTGTTCAGATGGACAATGTAAGAAGATTCAATTCAAAATTTGACAATATATGACAATCGTTTTGTCTGACTAGTTGCAGAAATATTGTCTGACTATCTGAACTCAATGAACACGTAGAATACTTCCATTGATATGCAGAAAATATCAAGTTAATACCCGAAAACGCCCCCGGGTTGCCCCCTCCCCCAGATTTAATCCATCCTGCACCCACCATTGACGTGGTAACCAGATCTCCCTTTTTGCTTGGTTTGTGAATGTCAGTTCGATCGAAACAGAGCGTACCAAAGAAGCAACTGGTGGCGGGTTGGCAGTGCATCCCGTTTATTGTGACATCTGCCTGAACATGGTTCTTGACAAGAAGTCCGAGTTACTAATTACATTGAGAAATAGAAAAAAAACTCGTTTGTGGCTACTACGTGCCGTGTTCAAGACAGGTAAGGCACGTTATCTCACTAAGTTCCACAACCTCCTTTGGGAGCTTTGAGAGTTCGTATCCCGGACGGGTCCAAGTTTTTAGTCCTAACGTGTTCCAGAAGTAGAGGAGCTACGACTGATTGTAGAAGCAAGTGGGATACGATATATTATAAATGCAAGTACGTTAATAGGGACTCTGGAATCAGGTGTGTCAATGAAGGATTCTGGAATCAGGTGTGTCCATGAAGGATTCTGGAAGCAGGTGCTACAATATATTTTAAAATCAGGTGAGCAATGAGAGATTCTGTAAACGGGCAGGCCCATGAGGTATTCTGGAAGCAGGTGACCTACGAAGGATTCTAAGTACATGCTGATAGCATTAACATTAAATGTTTGGTTAAGAGTCTAAAAAAAAATTGTTTTACTTACCACACGGCCATCACCGGTTTTGAAACAATTCGGGGTACATAGATGCTAGCGTAAACCTCACACTATGGCCGGAACAGGTCTAAACAGACTCTACTTCTTGTTTCAACAGGTGGCAATAAAATCTCAACAACAACAAAAATCACTAACTTACCTCAAGGAAGCGTACAAGTATTACGTAAGAACGTGAGGGGGGTTTGGGCCTTTTCTTATTTTTGCTGACAAAGGGGAAGGGGGGTCAGAGCAATGCTTACTTGAGACAAAAAGAGACGGGAAAAAATGGCGCAGTGACCCTCACCACCCCGAATGAACACATAATAATTAAAATGGTTGAGTCGTAGATTCAATGACCTAGCTCATCAGATTAAAAGTAGCTTAGAGTTTTTTTTATAATTTTAATAATGAATTCTCTTAACTAATTTCAATTAACTTAAATGTAGATTAACTTTTTTAAATACAATTTTATGGCATTTAAAAAAAATCCTTTTTAGTACAATAAATTTAAATAAATTTCACAACAGTGTTTGTTATGAATGTTTTCTCATCATTTACACCTTTACATTAATAACTAACAACAATTTATAAAATTGCATAAAAATTATGGTTATCCTTGTAAACAAATTAGAAAAAATGTTGACAAATCTAACGTAAGCAAGAGTTGAGATAAGGGTTGGAGGGAATGGGCATTTTTTTTATATTTGCTTACAAATGGGGAGGGTGGGTTCAAAATGTCCAAAAATGGGCTTATGTAACACACGAACGCCCCCTAACAAACACTCTAAATAATTCTGACTGGAGCCCTTATTAGAACTATGGATGGTTTATAACATCAGAATACTAAATATGCAATAGATAAATATTTTTTGAATTCATATTTCAAAATTAAATAAAGCACGGGTTGAACAATTTTTAACTAAAAAGCGAAAGCGCTTTGGTAGTGGCGTGATCTTACGCGTATCTCTCACAATAGGCTGAATTTCTGAAGACAGGTGGATCGGGGTTCAAATCCCGGATATGTGTACTAAGGGTTGTTTTTCATCAATGATTTTACCGCTCTCCAGGTATATTTATCCTAATTTATACGTTCCTCATTCCTACTCAATTAGCATAGTTTATTTATAATAGTACAACCCGAATGGGTAGTGAGATGCGGTAAAAACAAAAACACCCAACTCAAATGCGACCAAACCATATTTCTTTGTTAGACACCCAAATATACGGTGTCCTCCTGATTCAGAACAGTTCAGATTGCGAACATGAGATGTTTGATATATGGGGGAGGAGGAGTGCAGATTGCGGACAAGCTATGTTTCTATGCCATCCCACCCTTAATTTGATAATAAGGGTAACCCACGGGGGCCTAACAGTCGTACGTTCTTCTTTCAGCTTAGTTAGTCTTAATTTAACTAAATTACATACACGATTGTTTCTAGGTTATGTTATGCTAGTCTAGGTTAAGTTATGTCAGGCTAGGTTAGGTTATGCTAGTCTAGGTTAAGTTATGTCAGGTTAGGTTAGGATAGGCTAGGGTAATCTTGATCAGGAGGAAAGCCCCAGTGGCTGGTGGGTGCTGCCAGTAACCCCTTCCACTCGTGTCACCACCCTCACGTAGGAATTCCCGCGAGTTTATCTTTTACTTATTCGCCATCTGGACATTGGATAATTAGGTGGCCATAGCATTTTCGAGTGTGTTTGCAATCTGGACGAATTTTGCCCTGTTCACAAACAACCAAATATAAAACTCTAAAAAAACCAAATAAAAAAATCCCTCACATTTCCCTGATTGGTTCTATATTATAATGAACTCTATCCATTGCGTTGTCAAGAACTTATGAATAATTAATTTACCAGAGTAGTTACTTCACATTCTAAATTTAGGTAGCCATGTTGCCAGTTTCTTGGTAGTATCGATATTGTTGCTCAATTTAACTAATCCTTCATTGTAAAAAATATATAAAAAATTACCGTTTCTATGAACAAGTGGATAGGGGGATAATTGATTGCAGATATAGTAGACCCTGGTTTCTTCCCGAGTAGTGTTTACAATACTTTAGTACATTCATTGTTTCACCCTATTACTTATCTATAGATCTGGAGCGCATTTATATCCCCTCCCCTCCCCCACGAATGCAGGAGAATTTTCTCTAAAAACAGCTTCCCTTCACTTTATATTAAGTTGTTGATAACTCGGTTTAAAATTAATATTATTTTTAATAATAATAATAATAATAAAATACCCACATCGGTGGGCACGTGGACTATGACACCTGTCTAGATTGGTCTGGTTTAGCGGTGACTGGGAGGTTAAGGTTTGAATCTAGATCAGATGTATTGAGTTTTTTTCCTAAATAGTTTCTCACTCTTTTTTTTAGCACCACATCTTACTTACTACCCGTTCGGGTTATACTCATATTTTACCACTTTAGCTACACAAACAAATGCAAGTAAATTTCCTCTATAATTTTATTTCCCTTATTCCTACCCCATTAGTATAGTAAGGTCATGGTAGTAAAAACCTTTTTAAAAAACAAACATATATTTTCTGCAGTCAACGTTGATATCCTTGTGGAAGGCATAGGTGTGTGTCCCCTACCCTCAATATTTGTACTTTAAGGTAAAACCCCTTTAAATTAAATAAAAATGATTAATTTGTTTAAATAGTTTACTTACTTGAAATATTTCAGTAATCTCACACGCGAGTTGCATGCCCTAACTAAATAGATTGAACTTGCTAAATTTATGCGGACAGTAGCGATGCAAGTGCAAGCTTATTCTGAAAGGTGGAAATGGGTGGTTCTCTATGTCACCTTAAAACAAGGGGTTCCAAACCTTTTCATACGAAAGGAGGGAGCCCTTGCATCAGAAAAAACAACACATTCTTTAGCCCTCATAAAATTGTTTTTACTAAAATTATTTTTAACATTCAATATTGACAGTTGTAGTAAGCGCGGTAATAATAACAATAATAATAATAATAATAATAATAATAATATTGACAGTTAAATTTTACAAGAATGAAATTATAAAACAAAATGGAAAACATCGCGTGTTCTTGCGGCTTTAGCAAATGTCCTTTATCTAGATTTAAAAATAAAAAATTGGTAAGCTTAATTAATGATGACATTTTGTAGGGGAAAAAACAAATAAAGAATATTATAAAATTTCCTCGCCGAATCTGAAATAACTATGATAGAGATCAGTGTGAAAAACGCTGCCTTAAACCATACTTAGGAAACGATAGGCCTCAAATACAATTAATCACGTGAGTGTGTCACACATAAATATGATTGGACAAGACTAGAATTTATTACATTAATTAAACACGTTTATATGTGCAGTTAATGAAATAGGAGAGGTTTTTTTTTGTGAAGTCAATGTCCACTTAAATAAAGTGTTAATTATGATGCAAATAAATAGCCCTTTCGTAAATGGGACTGTGCCTATACTATTTAAAAATACTAAATCATTTTTTAAGAAACTGGTTTGACGGATTTTCAGGGCCTGATCTACCTACATCTGTGAGGGCCCCGGGGCTTGAAGTTTTTCTTGATTTTTTTAAATTTAAATAAATAACTGTTAAAAGCTCAATGAAAAATATGCTATTTAAATTAATAATTACTGTAAATAAAAACACAAACCAATCATATATTTAATTTGTTTTTAGTTAGAAGGAAAGAAAATTTTGTCAAAATTTTGAATTAAAAAACTCTCAGTGATCATTCATAAATAAGTTTGTGGATGAACCTGGATTTGTCCCCCCTTAAATCCGGGCGTTCCTATTTTAATCTGAATTGCAATAAAAAATCTTGAATCAATATTAATGTTTAGCTTGAACATAGTATTTCGAATAGAAATCTTAGTATTTAATGGTTAATATTATATTAAGCTTAATTTATTTTGCATAATTAGTAAGGGGTAAATTAATAATGGGTCCACCCCTTTCTAAAGCTGGAAAGTCAGGCACTTTCATGTATTTTACTATGTTTCTAAACCTATTTTATAGATATTGAGACTATCTATTAACAGTGACATATAACATCATATAACTTGACGTATAAATATATGAACATAATTTTAGTAACTTTAATAAATATCAAAATAGTTCCTTCCTGTTTAAATTAAATTGTATAAATATGTGGACAAGTCGAAAGGCTGAGTTGCGGTACACGTAAGAAAAAGTTTGTTTTAACGTACAGGTATAGAAAACATTAAATAGTAATAAAAGCTTGCCTTGGTGGTCACATGGTCGAAGGCGTCACTCTTGCAATATACGAGGCTGCCAATTCAGGGAAGATCATGGTTCGAGTCCTGGTCGGGTGTATTGAGGGTGGTTTTCTCTAAATAGTTTTCCCCCATTTTCCCTCCATGCAAATGTGGGTACACTTGTTCTAAATTCAACCTTTATAACTCCTAGCACATTAGTGTAACTATTACAAAAGCGTAAAATCCTAACGGGTAGTAAGACACGGTATTCAAAAAATTAAGAAGCGGGGCTAAAAAAAACCTTAATTATATAAAACAAGAAACAAGTGAAGCTTGTTTTTACCTGAGGCGACAGTGGCGGTCAGTCCACAGACCAGTAGAGCTAGAGCGATCCTGCGTACCATGGCGAGAAGAAAGCGTGAAAAAGATAGATACTTTTCAGTTAAGTTTCTACTACGTACGTCGTTGCGTCTTGTGCGTGCGTCGAGCGAACGTGCTGTGAAGAGCGGAGACGCGGTGCGCCACGATTTAAAGGAGGCGCGTGTCTAGACGCTCATGCGCGTTAGGGTGCTCAGAGCGACAGGTTTTTTACGGCGGGGGTGGTTGCTGGTCATAGAACAACCGAGTGAGGAGGGTACGCTTAGTGACTCAGAAGATGGAGTGGGAGGATATTTAAAATAAATATATATTTGAGTTGTTTAACGTGAATTCCTTCTGAAACGACTGATTTTTTCAGCACATGACTTATGGATTTAACTTAAATATAGAAAAGGCAAAATACATAGCTCCCCGGTTATTAATTCATCACTGTGAAAGGGAAACACACATTGCACCAATTATATATATTTTTCGGTCACGCCGGGAATCGAACTCGATATCAATTGATCTAGGGTGTCTGATATTGGAAGGATTCACTTGATTCTCGAAGCTAAACACTAGGCTAGCTGCAGTATGATATTATAATTAGAATGAGGTTTGAATCCTGGTGGGGGTTTACTGAGGGTGACTTTCCCTCAATGTTTTCTTTTTCTTCCTCCACGCAAATGCGGTTGTACGTCACCTAAAACTTTACCTCACTAACATGTACTCTACTATCGTAATTTACAATTATAGGCCTCCGGAACGGATAGTAAAACGGGGTGGGAAAATAAATTTTGGTAGAATTTTAACTGAAAAAATACAAACATCTGTGGGGGTCAAAATTGTATTATTAGTATAATTTCATAGATTTCGATAATATAAAATGGTCAAAACTGAGAATGTCTTTGCTTAACTTATTAATATATACAAATTGTTTAAGTAAATTATGTAAATGTCTAAGAATGTTCCAGCTAAAAGAATTGAGCTATATGAATTGAGTTATATGAAAGTATAGACCCATAAATGAAGCTCATTAACGTAATTTAAAGCTTAGATTGATGTACCACAAGCTAAAGTAACCTTGGTTTGATTCTAGTTGTTTTTGACGAATATATTTATTAAACGTATAAGGGTTTGTCTGTTCAAATGGTAGGTATCAAGAGTTATATTTATGGTACTATCTTTGTTTGAATAGATTTGTAACTGATTATGATGATGTACACTTTTCTTTAAAAAGTGTTTGCTTAGCGCCTAAATATATTATAATAAGATATAATGTAATTCTGATCAGTGTAAATATGTCATTAAATAAATCCATCCTTTAAGAGTTAAGCTATTCAAACGAATTTATGCTATTCTCTTATTTTAGTATGCGTGAGTGAAGTGAGGTTCTGTTTTAACTAGACCAGTCTGCAGTTAGCTTATCTATTGGTCCATCTCTCCGGATTTTTGTCCACAATATATGTCAAATGCGTGGAGCAATTTTAACGACAATTTGTGGGACCATTCTTTAACCTAGGCCAAAGGATGTATTTGTTATTTGTCTATATTTATCCCCAAGGAAAAATATGAACTTCAAATCCAAGAAGAAATTGCATGATATATTTCAATTTGAAATCCAAAGAAAGATTCTAAGTCTGTAGTAACGATAAGAATAAGAAGGGAGCGAGGTCTACTGTTCACAGAACTACTAGTAAGACTGTAGTAACGATAAGAACATGGAGGGAGCGAGGTATACTGTTCACATAACATGGAGAAAGCGAGGTCTACTGTTCACAGAACTACTATTAAGAATGTAGTAACGATAAGAACATGGAGGGAGCGAGGTCTACTGTTCACAGAACTACTAGTAAGACTGTAGTAAC
>CABFVX010001418.1:83408-127087 GCA_902151425.1 Timema shepardi | reverse complement strand
TGTTCACAGAGCTACTAGTAAGACTGTAGTAACGATAAGAACATGGAGGCAGGTCTAATGTTCACAGAACTACTAGTAAGACTGTAGTAACGATAAGAACATGGAGGGAGAAAGGTCTACTGTTCACAGAGCTACTAGTGAGACTGTAGTAACGGTAAGAACATGGAGGGAGCGAGGTCTACTGTTCACAGAGCTACTAGTAAGACTGTAGTAACGGTAAGAACATGGGGGGATGAGGTCTACTGTTCACAGAGCTACTAGTAATCATAGGATATTAATACCATTAGATTTTAACATTAACATGTACCCGAACTTTCTTAAGAATATACATTTAAAACACATTTAAAAAATACAAACATAATATATTTCAAGTTCAACATTAAAAATATTTTATTTCTATTATTAGTGTTATTTTATAGGTATTTATAAGATCTCTCACAAGTGACAGTTGAAGGGCACATGACTTTACGTATGAACATGTCTATGTAGGTCTAGTAACTTATTATAGGTTTCAAAGATGTATATTTGTAAGAAAATTTGGATGTACTGTACAACAAACTCTTTAAAAATCGCGTTATGAAGTGGCCATTTTTGTTCAAAACAAGACTGTTAATGCACTCGTGTTAGTTAATCTGGCGTTTAAAGATCTAACACGCCTTAGAAATTTCGTTATCCATCTCAGATAGAGGAAATACATAATTTTGGTTGAAACTTTTATTTTTGTGGGTCGTATAGTCAACTGTGCATGGGGGACTTCGATCTTACGATGAAATGGGAAAATTTTAAGTAACATTACCACGCCTGAGAGTGAAGTGAAAAATACCATGTTGGGAAAACCTCTCCCAGTAAACTAAACCAGGATATATACTTTTTTGTGCAGCAAATCTTTCTATTTAAAAATAAATATTTCTTAATGGTAAATTAAAGCTATAGGAACTGGTTATTTTGTTTTTCTTAGAGTTAATTAGAATGAATCGTTAATAGTTGTGACTAAATAATATAAACTAGAGATGTCTCGAATTCTATGTTTCTCGAATCTGAATGCCGAATTCAAATCTTAAATTTTCCTTAGAATTTCAAATCCAAATCTGAATCCTCGAATCTTTAAAATTGTACTATTTTCGTTAAAATGAAAATGTTTAGTAACTAAATAAAAATAAGGATTGTTAAAGGCTTGATGACAATAATAAAACATATTTTGTCTTGTCGTGTCTATTACATCATAAACAACAAATCTAACAATTTTTTTTAGTATATTAATCATATAAATATATATATATTGTGATTTTGTTACCCTCTTGACTACACAAGCCTATATAGGATAATCCCTTTTACCAATTGCTTAAAGTTGGTACACCAAGTCAAGGTATTGTGTTCGGGATACTTTTTTTTAATATCCACGAATCTCGAATATCTCAAATACCAGAGGATTCAAGAGTTGAATCGTTCCATCTCTAATAAAAATACATTTTTATTGTCTGTATTTATGTATCAGTTCGGGGGATGTGCTCATATTTACATTACTGGAGTAAGTGTAAGGAGTGTAGTTTATAGAGGAAAATCTGCCCTTATTCGCGTGGAGGAATATTGGGAAACCCTTTAGGAAAAAACTTTCCCACTTTGTCCGACCTGGATCCGAACCCATATTACTCATTGTCAGCAATACAGTCTAACACGAGAATGACACGTTACACCAATTGAAATGAATGAAGAGGCTGTTTTTATAAAGCTAAATACTGTAACATCTTAAGCAAGAAATCTCACTTTTAAGATCTTTATTTTTACGAAATTGAAATTAATATTACATTTAAGGTGGTATGGAAGGGGACGCGACCAGTGTTATTTTTTATGGTAAACCCGTTTTGGCCCAAATCAATAAAATATTGCTTCAGTACAAACATATAGTTTTTTTTTATATAAATGTTGATATCAACAGTTGTTGAATTTTTTTTATTAGCAAAGTGGTATTGGATGATAAACTTTATAAATGAAGAGAAAAAGTTGTAATTAAATTCCAGGACACCCTTGACAGATATTCAACTGTTAAGGTCACCCTGTGAAGAAAATTAAACTCTTTGTTAGTACTGGAGCAATATTTTATTTATTTTGAAAAAAAAAAAAAGTTGATATAAAAACTTCAAATCTTACTTTTTCTCTCATCCCCTTCCATTCTTAATGTACCGTCCCACTCTCACTCTATTTAGTTATGGCCACAATAGACTAAAGAAAGAGGGGGTGATAACTAATTAAATAAATAAGGAAAACATTTGCAGGTTAATGAACTATTTTAATTTTATTCAAAGTAACAAACAGTGTTAAGACAACAAGTTGCATGGCCTTACAGGCCTTACTGAAATGTGTTTAAAAATAAATAAATCTTAGCAATTTATTACATGCGCAGTTCGTTTCAAAAAGTTAAGCAATATAATTATATAGTATAAACTTGTCTATTTGAAATAAACAAAATAGTTACTATTATTTAAAGAAACTTTTCTAAATGCTATACAAGCTTCTAATTCACTACAGTGAATTAAGATTAAATAAAATCAAAAAAATCAAAAGTTTAAATTACTAAATATTACAAAAATTGCAAAGAGCTTTAAGAGCCTCTTATAAATAGTTTACTACAACGCGTCAGTTTTAAATTTAAGAAACAAATTTAAATTTAAATATTGCACCAGATATTTACTTAAAGTTTTAACTCCTAAAAGTCGGTGACCTGGTGGTCTAGGGGTAAGGTGTCAGACTTCTGTGCTGGCGGCCGGGGCTCAATCCTCGGTCCCGGCACAGATTTATCTGATTACCAAACCCTTCCTTCTCCTCTGACATCTTGTGAATGTGGGGAATGCCAGGCCTCCACCATGGTTCGGATTCCACGTTAAACTGTAGGTCCTCCATTTCATCTCACAATCACCCTACCATTACACATTAGCGTAAGTGCGTATAACCCGAACGGGTAATAAGACGCGGTGCTAATAATAATATTAATAATAATAATAATAACTCCTATAAATTATATAAGACCATAAAGAGATGAATAAAACTCTTTTAAATGGTTCACAACACGTCAAATTCACACCAGTGAATACAGACAAAACAATTTTATGTGTATGGAATACATTTAAATTTAAATTTCGCACCAGATATTTATTTACTTTAAGCACAAAGATTTGACTTCCCGACTAAACTCAAACCTTCGTGGTACAAGACCCGTGTCAATTTTAAAGAATTAAACAAAATTCCCTCATTTAAACATTTAATATTAAAATAGAGAAAGTTACCTTATAGAACTTGTAATTTTGTCTAAATGAATCAGCGAATATTAAAGTCAAAACCATATTAAACAACAAACATAAGATATTTTAACATTAACTTCAAAGCAAATAAGTCTTAAAAACAACCAACAAATAAACATTATCAATTTAAGAAATTAAATTACTGATAACCACAAAAGCAAAAATTTAATATTTAACCTAAATATTGCAAGACATAAAAAATAACCAACTAATGTGGCTATCTAATTAAACCAAGAAAATACAAAGATACTAGCGTCCAAGCGGCAACCGGAAGCATTAAGTGCTCCATAGCGGAATTTACGTATACAATTAAAGTTTTTAGCAAAATATTAACAATTCCCACACTGGCAGATTTGAATAACAAACTAAACCAAAGTATTTTAATAAATTCAAACCCATCGCAGCAATGTATATTTTATAGGTTTAAACAAAGATATTAAAAGCCATACTGGCTAGTTAACGTCCTAGTCCTGAACAAGACTTCTAATGGAAGTGGCCAAAGTAATAGTCTACGAGATTGTCTGTGTTCCCTCTTTATATAGGTCTAGTTGCAGGGTGGGAAGGTGGGAGTTCTCCTTTGTTATTACGTCACTCGCAAAAATCTGGTAGGAAGGCTTAGTTGTATTCGTCACGTAGGCCAGGTTCTTGTTGTCTTGATTATCAGCCGCTGCATTCGTGGTATTCTAATAGTACAGTATAGTACGGGATAATTAGAGCATTGCCTGGATTTCTCCGTCGGAGTTTCAGGGTGCTGCACAATTTGTAGCATAATTTGAACTTCTCTTCATTCTAGCATTCGTGGTGAGCAGGCTGAACTTGCACGTCGGTCTACTCCAGGCCGATATACCCGTGAGTAGAAACCTACGTAAGACATAGTAAGATTGTGATGTTTAATAATGCTGGAAGTTTATGAGTATAAGATTATATGGGGTAGTATTTAAAGCTGGCAGGTTCTATTGGTGTTTATATTGCAGGATGTCTATGAATTATTAGCTTGTTTATGGGCGAGTAGTAACATTGTCATATTAGCAGTCCACGCTAATGTTACATTAAGACTTAAAACTCTAATTATTTACCAAACGTTTGAAACTTTTCTATCTGCGGCCAGTGTTGAGTGTTAGGCTTTAGATATCATTTGGAAGTCACGTTCAAAAGTAATGAAAATGCTTATCTGTGAAAGTGATTGCTCGACTGTTTGTTCCTTTCAATGAGCGAAAACAACGGTCCACACACTAGTGGGTTGTCAAACATTGTACATATTTGGAAAGTAGATTAAATAATTTTTATTGTGACTCGCTTCAGTGGCTGAATGATCTAAGACATCATTCTCGTGTTAGACTGGCCTGCTGATGATGGGGAGCTTGGGTTCAAATACCGAACGAGTCTTTTCATGGTGGTTTGTCCTCAATGGTTTCCCACTCTCCTGCCATGAAAATGCGAGTAAATTACCTCTAAAATATTTACTTCCCTAACCTAACCTATTTGAGTAATCATCATAAATGCATATAACCTAAACAGGTAGTAAGAAACGGCAATACAAAAAAATGTGTAAATCGATCTATGGTGACTGAGTAAATAATAAAATTTGGTACACCAATCTCACTTTCCAATTTCCCCTAATTTGGTTAATTTACAAATGTTATAATCTCAAATTGTGTGTTCATACAACATTTATAAAAATAAAATTCAAGCCACATTGTTTGTTGGTTCATATAAAGTTCCACAGGTTGCAAATACTCAAAGATTGGGTGACATGTGGGCCCGTGCACCTCATGTATGACATGCCCTTGTTGGACTATTCGACCACCAATGTGGGTAAAATAATAATTCTCAGTTCCATTCTAATTTTCAAGCGTCAGATTAGGTGTGATATATGATATGAACCTGGGTACATTCCCTAAAATATCTTCCCTTCTTATATTTCTATTCGATTAGAGTAGTTATTATAATTAAGTGTAACAATAGGTCTTATGGGTACTAAAGTACGACGAAGAATAACTTAGGTGTAGGTGACCTGACGGTCTAGGGGTAAGGTGTCAGACTTCTGTACTGGCGGCCGGGGTTCAATCCTCGGTCCCGGCACAGATTTATCTGATTACCAAACCCTTCCTTCACCTCTGACAAGACATCTTGTGAATGTGGGGAATGCCAGGCCTCCACCGTGGTTCGGATTCCACGTTAAACTGTAGGTCCTCCATTTCATCTCACAATCACCCTACCATTACACATTAGCGTAGGTGCGTATAACCCGAACGGATAGTAAGACGCGGTGCTAATAATAATAATAATAATAATAATTTAGGTCTTACTATTGAAATGTCCAGTCCTGAGCCATGATCAGGACCTTTTCATTTTCAAGGCGTTAATGACGGTTAAAAACTTTGGAGAATAAAACCAAGAGATAGATTTTTGTATATCGTGTATTACTACCAGCTCAGGTTATTTAGAGGAAGTGCACCCGCATTTGCGTGGAGTGAGAGTGGAAAACCATTAAAGGAAACACATACTCATCATACCCAGCAAGGATTCAAACCCCGTCACAGATAACCTAGACTAGATGAGCTTGACGTTTAGTCCAGGTGATGTGCGTCTCTCCGGGAGTTAAAACGATTAATTTCCATTGTAACCAACTTAACTGTTAATATATCAGTGTTAAAAAAATACGTAATTTTTGTCTGGTCAAAATTTTATAAGGTCTTTAACCCGCATCGGTAGTCACTTGGTCCAAGGCGAAACCCTCTCAATATATTTGATTACTGAGGGTGATAAACTTGTGGTTGAAGTCCCATTCGATGATATTGTATCTTTTTGCCTAAACGGGTTTTCTCTCTCCTTTCATGCGTATATGGGTATATTTCCTCTAAAATTTTACCCTTATCCAAGTTATCCCAGCAATGTAAATATGCGGATAGCCCGAACGGGTAGTAAGACGTGGTGCATAAAACTAAACCACAGTGTTTGTTGGCGCACAACCGCTGAATAATCGTTAGTTGAAGTCTCCTTATTTGGTTGCTCCAAGAATTCTCGGAAGATTCATTCGTGGATCATCGTATCGCCACCCCTCCTATTGTTCCCCCTGTTCACATTCAGATTCCTGATAACAGCCAGGGTTGCTGATTGACGGCTACAGGCATGGGGGTGTTGAACGATGGTTCAACACGTCATTAACTCCGGCATAACTTCATTGAAAGAAAAGTCTCTGACAGGATTTATTAACCCGACGACCCGGATGGTTTCATAAAACACTTTGAGGATGAATTTTGGGTGGTGGATGACATTTTTGTTTTGTTTTGTTTCATGGAACAACAGTTTGTGTCCTATAAAAATCAATAAATATTCTCTCTAATTTCTATGGTGAAAATTAATTGACTGATACCCGATTAGGTGGGCGCATGGTCTATGAGGTGTCACTCTCTCAATAGACAAGACTGCCGATGAAAGGGAGGTCGGGGTTCAAATTTAACTCGGGTGTACTGAGGATGATTTATCCTAAATGGTCTTACTCTCTTCCTTCACGCAAACGCGGAGTAAACTTCCTCTAAATTCAACCTTCCTCCTCTCTAACACATTAGCGTAATAAGTATAAGCTATGCGTAAAACCTGGACACGGTGACAAAAACAAGTTAGTGTTTTTTTAACTAGTGCATTCATTACCAAGGATATTAACGTCTTAATCTAATGGATGTATTAGGTTGATCGATAAGATAAAATGAATCTGGATTAGCTTGGAGGGAGACTGGGAAAACCAGAGTAAAATCTCCCATATTGGAAGAAATCCTCAGTGCCCTGATATTCCCGCTAAACAAATGATCAAAACGTGAAATTAACACCTTAAACCACTTGGTCACCACTGAGGGTTATGTTTAATCTAAAGGAAATTGATACACCAGCCCCCCTCTTGTAAATAAGATGAGAAAAGCACTACGTAGAAAATAAACCTCACCGAGTGCACTCAGTTGAGAGTCAAACCCTGGCCTAGTAGCTAGATTATTTAAGTCACTTTTAGGAGGTACTGGAATTATAAAAGAATCAACCTCTCTTACAAAGGACGTCTATGTCCCACTTGCGGGACGCCACGTACCGGGAAACAAAGCCGCATCAAATTCCGTGAGCTCTGTTTGTTGCGGTTCTCTGAATGCTCCTCGTCAGGTGTCCGCGTGACTGTAGCGTGCGGTGGAATTAGCCGGTGGAAGGATATCTTGATGGACTCATTTCTTGTCGTCAGATTAGTTTTCTATAAGTAGCATCAACAAATTAAAATGAATATTAAATATTACCGTGCACAGCACCAACTTTATTTCTCTTTTATTTTAATAGAGCATAATGCCCGTTTAAAAATCAACGCCTTCATATTTTCTGATTGTGTAATGTGTCGAATTGGCATTTGTTGGAATACGATTGCGAATGGGAATAATATTTTAGTGACCCCTCAAAATCTGGGAGGCATATTTCAAGACTTTATAGTTTTAGTAGGAAAATGTTTACTCCAATTAAGTGTGGAACTGTTCCTAATTTTAAGATTTAACAATAAAGAACATTTTTTGTGTGTAACTTTTCGTTTTGTGGGTGAGCCTCTATGTGAATTTTTAGCTTTTAAGTATTACTGCACCCTTTTTGGCTAGGCGCAACATACCTGCAACATTTCAGCTTCTCAGGTCTTCTGGCCTTTGATATTTTTTAGAATATGTATTTTGGAGAAAAAAACCCGCCCCCTTCATGGGAATTTTGGGCAACCACGTATTCCTGCACCCTTTTAGGCTACATTCCTGAAAAATATCAGCTTCCTATGTCTATTGGGCTTCGAGAGTATTTTGACTTTGTTTTTCAGGAAGCCACCTCCCCAAGAGGTCCCTTGTTAATTTTCTGTCACCAAATATCCCTGAAGTATTTTGTGCTAGGGGTGACCTGCCTGAACAATTTCATCTTCCTTGGTCTAATAGTTTCTATTTTTTTATTTTTTTAGCTGGACAGAGGAAATGGTAGTTATTATAATGTGGATAGAAACATTTTATAAACACTCGTAAGAGTTGTGAAACTAAATAATATACATTGTTGCAAAAACACTCCACCGAAGAGAATACATGAAATTATACACGTTGCTACACACAAATTGAGAAAAGAACATTTCTGTCCATCAAATATCATAACAATCAATTTCACATTTAAAATTCCTGAATGGATAAAACAAAATATCTATTTGCTCATAGCTCAGAAACCATTGGTTTTATAACAATATATTTCAAACTTCAAATAAAATATTTATATATATATAATAGAACTACAACTTTACTATGATACTTTTTTTGTCCTAAAAATAATTGCGAGGATTTGATTAATATTGGAAATTTCCGCCTATGTATTACTCTAAAAGTTATTTTCATGGAGAAGTGAAAAATGCCATTTGTTTGTCCTGATACACAATGGCTAGATTCAAAATTTGATCAAAAGTGTTAAAGCAGAATTTGATTTTTTTAAATCTTTTCACCCTTCAGTAAGCTTAACTTAATTTTAGATTTAGATATATATTTCCAAAAACCCCTCGGGGGGACCTTATGAAAACCCTAGAGATAAAGTTTTAGCCAGATCAGTAAAATGGTTTCGGCTCTAGGCTGAGATACAGACAGACGGAATCGCGGAAACCACTCTTTCAGTTTTAGTGTGTCATGAAATGACATTTGTCAAAATCAGATCATGCAAACGCGGACTTGATGTCAAAAATTATTTTAGTTAGTTTTGCCAGTGATGAAGAACTTGTGGATTTTAATATTCTATGGGTGCACTGAGTAAGTGTTTTACTAGTTGGTTTCCCAATCTCCCTTCGTGAAAATGTGGATGAATTCTAAATTCCACCGTTCTCGTCCCTACAATATCAGCGTAATTAAAACACGGAGAGGGAGGTAAATATGTCAGGACTCAATTAAGCGCTGCTCGTCAGTCACATGACAAGACAACTCAAGCTTGTGGTACAGTCACGTCCGACGACTGAACGAGGTGGTGGGGGAGAGTGAGTGACATCGGCTTGTCGTCACACTATCGCGTGTGACGGAAGTCATTGAGAGAGGTAGCGTAGCGGCTTCAAAGGACGCAGGTCCACACCGAGTGACGTGCACTTATTGCGCTATTTCACCGCACGCTACCGCGACCTCTCTGACTACATCTAAATAAACATTGTACTCCATTTGCAAGCTTTTACTATGTGACAGCGCACTCCCGATTATCTAGAAGTCGGTCTTCTAAGTGACTCATTTATCTAGTTTTTTAGAACCATTTATTACTAACCATTTGGGCTCTATCTTCTCTTCATCGGCAGTCCAGTTTATTGAGATGGTGATGCCTTAGACCATGCGGCCACCGAAGTGGTCTTATCCATATTCAAACTGAGGGTATTTTTGTTTGAAATTGAGGCATTTCTAAGTTTTAATAAAAACATACTTGGAAAATAGTAACTTGTCTTTAAAGTCATGAACGCCTTAATCAAAGAAGAAAATGATAGGAATGTAGATTAAGAGCACTCTACCGGGAATTAAATTATAGGAAAGGGAAACAGTCACAGTTTAATCAACTTAGTCTTTATTTTTGACAATACATATTTTTTTTCTTGACTAAATCAAATCTATCTTAAAGTGTGAGCTAAATATTTTTTATTGTTTGGTTTTTGAACATATTTAATGCCATTAGGATTATTAAAGTGGTTTGTAATCCTAAATCTTACTACGTAGATTAGGTTTTAATTCCCACCAGGTGCATGGTTATTTATTTAATGTTCTTAAAAATTTAAGATGATTATGGGGAATTTACTTGAAATTTTCTCTCCTGATGATGTTTATAGTGTGTTTAAGCTGCAGGTAGCTCAAAAAGCACAAAGACAAGAAACCCACATTAAAAAAAAAGGTTTATTAAAGACAAATAGTAAAATGCAAACGAGCTACTTTTCAAGTAATTGCAAACCGCTTCTGTGGTTGAATGGTCTAAAAGGCGTCTCTTTCCCAACAGACTGGACTGCCAATGATGGTGAGATTGAAGTTCGAGACCTGATTGGGTGTATTGAGGTCGAGGATGTTTAACCCTAAATGGTTTTACACCCTTCTTCCTCATAACAGCGGGTACACTAACTTTAAACTAAAATTTATTTAAACTTACACATTTATCTTAACTAGTACTTATACGTATAGCCCTAATGGTGAGTAAGACGCGGAGCTAAAACTAACCCTTCACTCGTCAGGAGCGGACGTATTAAAATGTAGTCCAAACGTAAATCGAATCGCGTCCCCTTGATTGGAAGCAACAAGCGCTCATGCTGCTTGTCACACTTCTTATATTTCTCGCTTTCCGCGTCTTACTGCGCATACGCAAATATACACCCCGAGATAAGGATGAGGAAGGTAGAATTTAGAGGGGATGTACCCACATTCATGTGGAGGATGAGTGGGAAATAACTTAGAAAAAAAATCATCCCTGTACGCACGACCGCATTTTCGAACCTCGAACTTACCTTAACCGGAAAACAAGAGCAGATGATAGGCTAACGCCTCTGCCCCCGTGCCCATCGGTGTACGTGCTACATTCCTTAATAACCCCCATCCTGTCAGCACTAATACACTTACAGCGTAGAGTTGAGAGAAGTAGAATCTTAGAAGAAATTTACCCTTATTTACATGGATAGAGAGTGGTAAGCCGTTTAGGAAAAATCACCCTAATAAGCCCGTTCGGGAATTGAACCCCACCCTCCTTGTCATCGGTGAATCACACATGACTACTGGAGAAGATTTTAGATTGTTGGTCCGTATTCGGCTCTAAGTTGAGGCAGCAAAATACGTCAGTTGATTATTTTGTTTGTTTACCGTTGTTTTTAAGTTATTTAAAACAATTGTATGAGGCAGTATAATTAATTATGGCTGTATTTGAGTCTAGTGTAAAGAGTCAACCAATATACCAGTTTAATAATGGCTGTATTTGAGTCTAGTGTAGAGAGTCAACCAATATTACAGTTTAATAATGGCTGTATTTGAGTCTAGTGTAGAGAGTCAACCAATATCCCAGTTTAATTATGGCTGTATTTGAGTCAAGTGTAGAGAGTCAACCAATATTACAGTTTAATAATGGCTGTATTTGAGTCTAGTGTAAAGAGTCAACCAATATTACAGTTTAATAATGGCTGTATTTGAGTCTAGTGTAGAGAGTCAACCAATATCCCAGTTTAATTATGGCTGTATTTGAGTCTAGTGTAGAGAGTCAACCAATATTACAGTTTAATAATGGCTGTATTTGAGTCTAGTGTAGAGAGTCAACCAATATTACAGTTTAATAATGGCTGTATTTGAGTCTAGTGTAGAGAGTCAACCAATATTACAGTTTAATTATGGCTGTATTCCAGTCTAGTGTAGAGAGTCAACGAATATACCAGTTTAATTATGGCTGTATTTGAGTCTAGTGTAGAGATTCAACCAATATCCCAGTTTAATTATGGCTGTATTCCAGTCTAGTGTAGGGTGTCAACCAATTTCCCATCTAGACGTAGAATGCTAGCTCCCCCTCCATAGTCTAGTATCCCATTGTCCCGACCAGAAAGAGTCACATTGAACCGCCAAAGCCATCCTCTCTTTTGTTTCTTGTCCTAGTTCCCCAACTTGTAAGACGTGATCCATCAGTCCCACAGTCAACACAAGAATATCACTGAACAAAGTGAACACACATTAATAATCCTTATATTAGGTCTGTATTTGACAACAACCACTGCTAGCTCTTTCACAAATTCTGGGAACGGTGGTATTGCTACTCAGATTTACAGACTGGCTCACTGTTATGTTGAAAGGCCGTATGAGCCCGTTTAACACCTTCGTACGGAGTTCTTACCACCCACCTCAGGATATTCGTATATTTAAACTAATAAAAGTTCGATATACCACTATGGGGTCTGGGGGGAGGAGAGAGGTGAATACTTATGTCCACCCATCAGCTGGGATTCGAACCTCGACCGGAAAACCGGAACATACGAGACTGACACCTATGCCTGCTTGACCACCTGTATGGTTCCTTTGTGATATTTGCTATCGTTTAGGGGTTCAACCTATTTTAGTTCAAATACAAAAACATCGTGACTGATTCAATTCCAAGGGGTACCGATGAATATATTAACTATTTGTGTACAAATTCTTCCTGTCATCATATTTGAAGGTTACAAGAAAAAAGGGTGGAAATTCCAATTTTAACTCGAATTGAGTTGTTAGACAATCATAAAACTTTTCTGATGCACTTTAGATTATGAGTAAAATATGTATCTGTCATATTTAAATTAATAAAAAGAAAATAATTTGCTGGGGTATTTATGAAGTTTGAGATATAAAAGCTGTACGGGAAAATGTGTGTATATTTACTTTCTTCCTTTTTCCCCTGTACCCTTAAATTGTAAGTTTACAGGAACTAAGGCTGGGTGTCTAGTGTTAGACATATTGTTAAACGTTCGACAATAATTCCCATGGAAAACACAATATTCTTTTTAAATCTAATCCAAGATTTAAAAAAATTCTGATCGAATATAAATCTTTACTTAATAGCTCGAATCGAATTTGAGTCGAGTATTTAAAAAACGAAAATGCTTAGGATCGAATCAAAACTAGGAAATCTCTTAATATAAATGTTTCGAATCGAATCCTAATAGAATGATTTATAATTAAATTGTATTATGCGATTTGTAAGACGTGGATGAGTGAACCAAAGACTGAGCTACGAGTTGTGGTTTGTGAATGACTGGATTACGAGTTGGGGTTTGTGAACAACTAGACTACGAGTTGTGGTTTGTGAACAAGTGAACTACGAGTTGTGGTTTGGGAACGGCTGGACTACGAGTTGTGGTTTGTGAATGTCTGAACTACGAGTTGTGGTTTGTGAATGACTGGATTACGAGTTGTGGTTTGTGAACAACTAGACTACGAGTTGTGGTTTGTAAACAAGTGAACTACGAGTTGTGGTTTGTGAACGGCTGGACTACGAGTTGTGGTTTGTAAATGACTGACTACGAGCTGTACCTTTGTAAACACATGAATTACGAGCTATAGTTCACTTACGACTGAAGTATTGAACTATATAGACTAAATGTTCAATTCACTAAACTGAATTTCTAGGAACTATTTCCTACTGCGATCAGTTTTTACCCCCTCTAATGGAGAAGTCGCAAACTCAGTCCATGGAGACCAAGCAGGTACCATAATACAAACACGTATGATAAGGAGATTATATTTTAAATTCTAGATTGAATGGATTTTTTTAAATTTAATGATTCTTTCGTAATCCGTCAGCAAGATTTGAAAACGGACATCTTGCACCATTTCTTCTCGTCATTTTCTTTGTAAATAAATTTCCACATTTTAAAATCGAAATTAAAATCTGGATTTGAATGTGACATTTTCAAAGTTTTGAGTGTTTACTACTATTTCGAATAAAAAAACCATAAGACTGGCAGTTTTTGATCCCTACTCTAGTGTAAGCTAGTTGTGATTCTGCGTTTAGAAAGTGCAACTGAAATACAATTGTACATGCAGTTTAAGGCGTTATGATCGAAATAGAGTAAATTTCTGGTGATGGAGAGGTCCAAGTTCTAAGGTTGAACATTGTACTGGGTAGTAGTTTTTTACATGTGATTTTTACCATTTTTAAGGCTGATCAGGGTTCCCTTCTTCTCTAACACTATCTAGTCCTTTGCCTCATAAATTAATCCATTGACTAACTGTACTGTATAGACGTTAGAACAAACACACACTGATTTAAAAACGTTAGAACCAAAACAATTCAATTTTAGACAAGTTTATGAAGTTTCGAGTCGTTCCCGAAATTAAACACATAAGGTTATCTTTCTTAGTAACTCATTCAGGTGGTAGTAGCGCTAAGCGTGAACCCATTGTTTGCACTGTAGATCAGACTCAAGAATTCTCCGAAAAGACGGGAGGGTGGGGGTGAGGGAGGAGCCTTTGAGGGGGTAGGAGAGGCGGGGGTTTAGCTGAGAACGAACTTCTTTGACCTAAGTGTTAAAAATACGAGACTGCCACTTTATTAGGAATCAGGGTGAAATTTAAAAAAAGTCAATTAGTGGGAGTTGAACCCTTAGCTTTTTAAAGTTTTTATTCAACACACAGATAACACCTAGCTTAGGGCTCAATATGTAGGTGCTATATCTCGAACCAGGCGTCACATCCAAGTGCGTTTTTCTGTATTTAACTTTTAAAAAAAACCCATTAGAATTGAGATGAGGGAAACCATTTTCATGTGTTTTTTAAAATACAAATAAACCTAAAAATATTTATCTAAAAATGAAACAAAAAATAAACCTAATTTCTATGTTCTCAAGTGAATAATAAAGAAAATTGAACTTTGATAAGTTTTCTGGTTTGAGCGCTGCATCTAATATCTCGGTTAATCAGCTGTGATACGGGCTTTTTTTTAAGGAAGTGTAGGGGACGCGATAAAAGGTAAGAATTTATGCAGTTTTTGTAACAAAACATTTGTTTGACCAAAATAAATAAAATATTGCTCGAGTAGAAACATATAATTTAATTTTCTTCCCATTGTGATATCAACAGCTATTGAATATCTGTTAAGGGTGTCCTGGAATTTAATTGACAACATTTTCTCTTCATTTAAAAAAATTCTCATCTATTGCCGCTATGTTCATGACAGATATTAAAGAACTGTTTATATCACCATGTGAATACAACTAAACTATGTTTTTAATTATTTTGGACAAAAAAGGTTTTGCTATAAAAAGTGCAAAAAACCTGCTCTCTACACTACCACCTTTAGAGTGGTTGGGAAGGCAGATTGTCATAGTTCAGCACCATGTTGGTGTACTAGCCTGACAAACCTAATATGAGCCAGAGCAAGATCATAAACTAAACAACCCTAACCTAATATGATCCACAGCACGATCATAAACTAATACAACCCTAACCTAATATGAGCCACAGCACGATCATCAACTAAACAACCCTAACCTAATATGAGCCACAACACGATCATAAACTAAACAACCCTAACCTAATATGAGCCAGAGCAAGATCATAAACTAAACAACCCTAACCTAATAGGATCCACAGCACGATCATAAACTAAACAACCCTAACCTAATATGAGCCACAGCACAATCATCAACTAAACAACCCTAACCTAATATGAGCCACAACACGATCATAAACTAAACAACCCTAACCTAATATGAGCCTCAGCACGATCATCAACTAAACAATCCTAACCTAATATGAGCCACAACATGATCATAAACTAAACAACCCTAACTTAATATGAGCCTCAGCACGATCATCAACTAAACAACCCTAACCTAATATGAGCCACAGCATGATCATAAACTAAACAACCCTAACCTAATATGAGCCACAGCACGATCATCAACTAAACAACCCTAACCTAATATGAGCCACAGCATGATCATAAACTAAACAACCCTAACCTAATATGAGCCTCAGCACGATCATCAACTAAACAACCCTAACCTAATATGAGCCTCAGCACGATCATCAATTAAACAACCCTAACTTAATATGAGCCACGACACGATCATCAACTAAACAACCCTAACCTAATATGAACCACAGCACGGTCATAAACTAAACAACCCTAACCTAATATGAGCCACAGCAGGTCATAAACTAAACAACCCTAACCTAATATGAGCCACAGCATGATCATAAACTAAACAACCCTAACCTAATATGAGCCACAACACGGACATAAACTAAACAACCCTAACCTAATATGAGCCACAGCACGATCATAAACTAAACAACCCTAACCTAATATGAGCCACAGCACGGTCATAAACTAAACAACCCTAACCTAATATGAGCCACAGCACAGTCATAAACTAAACAACCCTAACCTAATATCAGCCACAGCACAGTCATAAACTAAACAACCCTAACCTAATATGAGCCACAACACGGTCATAAACTAAACAACCCTAACCTAATATGATCCACAGCACGATCATAAACTAAACAACCCTAACCTAATATGAGCCACAACACGATCATAAACTAAACAACCCTAAAATAATATGAACCACAGCACGGTCATAAACTAAACAACCCTAACTTAATATGAGCCACATCACGGTCATAAACTAAACAACCCTAAACTAATATGAGCCACAACACGATCATTAACTAAACAACCCTAACTTAATATGAGCCTCAGAACGATCATCAACTAAACAACCCTAACCTAATATGAGCCACAACACGGTCATAAACTAAACAACCCTAACCTAATATGAGCCACAGCATGGTCATAAACTAAACAACCCTAACCTAATATGAGCCTCAGCACGATCATAAACTAAACAACCATAACCTAATATGAGCCACAACACGATAATCAACTAAACAACCCTAAACTAATATGAACCACAGCACGGTCATAAACTAAACAACCCTAAACTAATATGAACCACAGCACGGTCATAAACTAAACAACCCTAACCTAATATGAGCCACAGCATGGTCATAAACTAAACAACCCTAACCTAATATGAGCCACAACACGATCATCAACTAAACAACCCTAACCTAATATGAGCCTCAAAACGATCATCAACTAAACAACCCTAACCTAATATGAGCCACAACACGATCATCAACTAAACCACTCTAACCTAATATGAGCCACAGCACGAACATAAACTAAACAACCCTAACCTAATATGAGCCACAGCACGGTCATAAACTAAACAACCCTAACCTAATATGAGCCACAACACGATCATCAACTAAACAACCCTAACCTAATATGAGCCTCAGAACGATCATCAACTAAACAACCCTAACCTAATATGAGCCACAACACGATCCTCTTAGACAATGAAATGGGAAATTTTTTGTTGGTTCATGGGACCGAGTTTTTACGGTCTATGGGGCCAAATTAGTACTATAGATGAGGCTGAATTAGTACTACTAAAGGATTGGTGGGGCCGAATTTGTATTTCCCGACTCGGATAATTAGGTGATTGATTTAGTTAGATGGATATTAAATGAAAGTAATTGGTACATATTGTCTTGTTTTATATGGCTAGGTTTCCAGCGTAAGATTTCTGGGTAGTTTATTTCTTAGTACAAAAAAACAAAAAAAAACATGGAATTTATTTGCTTATGTTTTTTTTCGCTTGATTCATTATTTTATACTCATAATTTCACCATTAGCCCTACTTTTAGGATTCTTATTACACGAGTAATTTTTATTTTATTTAACACCGCGTTTTACTACCCGTTCGGGTTATACTCTTAAGTATTAATTACGCTAATGGTTTAAGAATTGGGACGGTTGTATTTAGAAGAAGTGAACCCACATTTGCATGGAGGGAGAGTGAAAAACAATGTAGGGAAAACCACCTCCAGTTCATCCAACCAAGATTTGAACTTTGATCTCCCCGTCCTCGGCCGTCTAGCTCAACACGAAACTGGTGCGTTAGCCAAGTACGCCACTGAGGTGGGTCACGTAAAGTTGATGTTTACAAAACATTACAAGCAAAAATACAGTGGCAAGGGATTGATTAAATATGTCATTCTAATTGAACTACTTTGCTAAATTATCTTGAAACTTAATTGGAAATAGATTGCTTAGCGTAAATAAAACAAATGTGATCAAATAGTAGGTTTGTGCCATTTTAATTATCTAGTTATAATGACAAATAATTTTATAAGCATACGTACTAAAGGCTTCTTATAGGAATATTGAATAGGAAATGTTGTTTATAAGAATAATACCTAACTTAAAAAAACCTAACCTTCATTTGGGAGACGCATGGATAGTCTAAAAACATGAGCAGAAAAAATAGATTACATATTATCCGTTGTTTGTAGATAGGGGATTATTGCAGTAAGGGAAGTTTTCCCCAATGGCGTGTTTGAAAGAGGGACTATATTTATGTGTGAGAGTGAAGTTTGTCCAAATCATTTTCAAAGGAACGTAGAAATGTTCTCATAAAAAATATCACACGTGTCATGGATGTGTTTTTATTTAACCCGGCTCACAAACAACTGTTCGGACAAAAAAGACATTCGGGAATAGGTTTATATGACAATTATTTCGCTACCGGGGAAAAAATAAAACCAATCAAGGTTCCATATTGGGTTATCTGTTTACACCAAGGGCGTGTTTTTTTACTGGCGTTTTAGTTGGCGTTATTTTATTCGCATTTCTAAAATTATAACAGCTAACTTTATACCGAGAGGCTAGTGAACTCTTGTGGACACTATACATACACAAAACTATATCAATACTAACTAACACATCTAAGTACAACACCCTTAAATACCACACACCTCATAATAGCGCATAAACAGCACTATCTGGATGATATGACGAACCTGTATACAATCCAATTTTCATAGAAATAGCCTTTAAAAAATGAAAACCTGTTATTTCGGGGCTAACATCTGCAACATTTTATTATTTTATTACTTACTTACTCTATGGCATTAGGAACTCAAGACTTCACTGCCATGATTACAAAAGAACGCCACCTATCCCTATTTTGAGATAGCTCTATCCAGTCCACCTCATTACATCCTATTTTGAGCTAGTTCTATCCTGTCACCCTCATTACACGCTATCTCTTTCAGATCCATTCTAATGTTATCCTCCCATCTGCGTCTAGGTCTTCTCAATGGGTTTGCCAGTCGATACTTTGAACAAGATTTTAGATGCTCCCAATCGTGCTTCATATCCAACCCACAGTAATCTGTGAGACTTGTCTATCCTAAAAGTTTTGTAATGAGTATGGGGTATATAACTTATCATTATTTAACCTTCTCAACTTCATAGTAGTCTCATTCCTTTTTGGGCCAAATACATTTCCAAGCAACTTGTTTTAGAACACCCTAAACTTGTTTTCGACATGTAAGGTAAGAGACCACGTTTCACAATCATAAATAAAAACAAGTAAACCAGTTGATATGTTAACAACTTATTGACAAAGTAATAGCATTCCGACTGTACTATTTTACTAGTGTTAATTTAAAGGTAAAATTATATCTATCAAAAGTGACGGTGGCATACAGCATGACCTGACGTATGAATACGTTAAAGGTAATTTATTAACCTTTCTAGTTGTCAGATAAGGCCATTATTATGAAAATTGGACTGTAAATGCATTCCACTAATAGTAAATACACCGGTTATGGCTAGAGAACATTCGATTTATATATTTTAATCTTCTCTGACTTTATTATATATATAAATTTTACTTTATATTTTATATTCAAATTAGAAAACGACGAATATTCCGCATGTAAAAGTAACAGGTAGTGCTAGTTTGTATCATTTTTATTCTACTAAAATATCGATTCGCAAGACACAAATATTCAGAATATTTAATTAAATAGCTTGATTAACATGCTAATGTTTCCATGAATAAACATGCAAAGATTTAAGTCGCCAAGAAGTCTGGGGGAGAGGGCATTAAACTGCGCATGGCAATGTATTTGCACGTCCACCTTTACTTTAATTAGATAATAGATCGTACTAATGTTTAAAATTTTAATGTTTGTATTCACTAATATAATAATGATATACGTACATGCAGTCCAATTCAAATAGGAAGAAACTTTTTTGACAGTTACAAAACATATTTAATAAAACAACTATCATATATTTATACGTCATGTCATGTGACCTGCAATGGTCATGAGTGATAGATATTATCAATACCAATGAAAAATTTAGTAAAATAAAAAAATGTCAATTTTGTCCGCAAAAAGTTTATATTTTCTAGAAGACCTTTGCAATAAAAATCATCCCCTTACTTTTTTTTAGCACCACATATTACTACCCGTTTGGCTTACACGCATATGTACTAATTACGTTAATATCTTAGGGATGAATAAAGTTGAATTTAATGAATATGTACCTGCATTTGCGTGAAGATAAATGTAAAAACCACCTAGGAAAAACCACTCTCAGTACACCCAACCGGGATTCAAACCCCGATCTCACCTTTATTTGGCAGTCTGGCCTACCCCGAGTGTGACGCCTTAGATCATGCGTCCAACGAAGCGGGTATCACCTTATCGCAGCTCCACTACATGCAAGATGGTTGTGGGTTGTGGGTGGGCAATACACAGATGCGAAGTGGGGTTGAAACTTTACGTGAGCATTGTCACTCACTTTGGCTTAAAGACGAACACGCTTATGTGGCAAATATTGACTCTCTCCTGCGGGACCAGTGTTGTCACATATTCAAGAAAAATACAACTCACAGTGTGGGGAAAACTCGTAGCTAAAAAAAAACTCCCACTATTATGTACACCGAGTTTTACTACCCATCCAATTCCTTCACATATTTACACGGAGTAAGGATGAATAAGGTATAATTTAGAATAACTGTACCTGCATTTGCGTTAAGGGAGATTGGTAAAACATTTAGGGAAACGTTAATACACTTTCATTACTCCCTGCTGGAATAAGAAGAACCCCTATCTAGTCGTCGCCAGAAATAAAGTTTATTCCAAGCGCGACACCTTAGACCATGCGACCACCTATATGGGTATATATGATATAACAACATTTACATCCTAGCGAGATAATTTACATTCCATTGCATTTAGAAAGGTGCATAAACACCTATAGTCAGATAACCATAGGAATAGACTTTTAAGGCCCATACAAAAAATATAAAGAAGAACCATTAAAAATTACAGCTGTTGAAATCTTAACAATCGA
Organism: Timema shepardi; assembly: GCA_902151425.1. Lineage (NCBI taxonomy): Eukaryota > Metazoa > Arthropoda > Insecta > Phasmatodea > Timematidae > Timema > Timema shepardi. The sequence continues at coordinate 106,067 of CABFVX010001418.1, read as the reverse complement.
TAAAAAGTTAGAGCTACAGAACACATAGCTTGTAGTTTGGATACTATCAGATAAGTTTATTCATTTGGCGATCCGAGTAGCTATTACAATCGTATGTGGAAAAATTGTGTAAGTTGCCCTCAAAGGTCTTCTTGAAGACGTATAGTTTGGACAGTATTGGTTTGTCTTGGGAGCAATGCGCAGTCTAGGTGTTATAAGTCTGTTGTTTTGTTCAAGGTTCACGTCTTACTAAGTCTATGCAAGGTCCACCTTCAATTCGAGTGCATTTCTTCAAACTTCCTCTAGGATATTATTCTCTAAAATGTTTATTTACAAGCTCTTTACTTGATCTAGCTTTTACTCCTTACTACATACAGAATGAGGTGGAAACAATTAGACAAGCTATGCTGAGGATAGTGATAGACAGTGTGCTGAGGTTCGCCTCACGTCAGGTGGAGCTCACCTAAGTGATATTATCCCCAAAAAGTTTTAAAAAAATATTATGATTTAGTTTTCTTTTATTTAGCTAACGAATATCTACTTTTCAATTAAAGTGTTAATTTTCAATTTATTAATCGTCTAATGGTTTCGACCCCACCCAATATATGTAAAGTTCACCTTCAATTTAATAACATTTCCATCAGCTCACTGCTAGTTAACAAGCCGCCTAGTAGTATTTTTTATAATATCTCTCTTTCTCTACCTCAATAATATAAATATATGGATAACCTGAACGGCTATAAAGAAGCAGTGCATACAAAAGTTAACGAAGAAAAGACAGATTAGTTTATAATTCGAATTCCATGCAGCATTAACTTCCTAGGTTGTTCAATTTATCGTTTTATCAATAGTTTGGATGTAAAATTTTACTAAAAACATGGCATTTTCAGAATAAAATAACATTTCATAAATTTATAAAAACAAAAGAAATATTATTGACTCAAAATTAAATCCAAACGATCTGAGTATGAACCAAAACCAAGTTATATTTTAATCTAAACTTTTGTGCGACTTTATTTGGAGTAAAATATGCCGGAAATAAGTTGTGTTTAAACTTTGGACACCCCTGCCCCTGAAATGGTGAGTTCAAGTAAAAGACAACAACAAAACAGAAGTATTCTGGTTGGTATCGATGCGTGCTCCAAGTTTAGTTGAAATGTATTTACCAGTTTTAAATACATTTGGAGAACACACAGTCACGCCTATAACACTAGTAAAATTTTTTTCCTATCGTATAAGAGCCACTAAACTAAGATATACCAACGCCATGTTTATTTTCGAATCTGTTGTTTAGGCTTCACGCTACACATGGGTGTATTGCAGACAGTGTGGAGTAAAACGTGCTATACGAGTTTGGGTGTAGATACCGACGTGTGGTGTGTGGGTGGAACTTGTGACGTCATGTTGTGCCTACGTACAAAAGAAGGGTAGGACTGGTTATTTTACTTCTGCGCATGAGGCCGGCATTGAACGTTTGGTCGCAGGCTGAAGAGGCAAAACACAAGGTGGATTAAATGTTTAGTAACATACTGACCGACTTCAGTAGACGCCTGATCTAAGGCATCACTCTCACAATATACTGGACTGATGATAACAGGGAGATAGGGGTTTGAATATCAAGTGCTTTTTTTCCCTAAATGGCTTTTCACTCTCTATCTATTTATCTATCTTTATCTCTCCCCACGTTAATAAGGGTACACTTCCTCTAAATTCAACCTTCCTCATCCTTAATTAGTGCATAAGCATATCATTTGAAAGGGTAGCTTTAAACAAACAATGGTTTTATAAATATTTATGGGGGTAGATAACATTTTCTTTATGTTCTATTAAGGAGTAATCTAACGTGCATTTTATAAACTTAAAGGTACACCAAAAGGAACTTAGCAGCTACTACCATTCTAACCTATTTAATTTTTATTTGAATTTCGTACTAATATTTAATAATATGAATCAATTGATCACTTATAAGTGTATTGCCACTCCAACAAAACACATGTGATGTGACGTCAAATAAGGTTGCGGCCCTTCGGTTGGATATAGCTGCTTCACAAACAGAGCAATAGAATCACATGTTTACCTCAAAACAAGAGAATAGCTGAGCAGAAACGTGATCACGCTATTATCTCTAAGAAAATCACAAAATATAAGCGGAATTTACTTTGTCTGCTCGCCGTGACCTCAAATTATTTCAACATCGTCTGTTTTTTTTAACATCATTGTCTTACTACTCGTTCTTGTAACTACTTTAATATGTTATTGATAAGGAGTTTTTATTTAGCTCCACGTCTTACTACGCGTTAGGACTATACGCTTAAATACTAATTACGCTAATGAATTAGGAATTGAGGAGGTAAAATTTAGAGGAGGTGAGCCCGCATTTGTGTGGAGGGAGAGTGTGAAACCATTTAGGAAATACCACCCCAGTTTACCTTAATGGGATTAAAAACTTGATCTCCCCATCCTCGGCAGGTTAGATAAGCACGAATCTATCGCGTTAGACAACTACACCACTGAGGCGGGTGATAAGGAGGTATAATTTAGAAAAAGTGTGCCCAAATTTGCTTGAAAAGAGGGTGGATAACCATCTAGGAAAAAACACTCTCAATATAATCAACTGGGACTTGAACCCCTATATTCCCTTAACCAGCAGTGCAGTCTATCACGAGATTGGTGACTTAGACTGCGCAGTCACCCAAGTGAATAACTTTATCTGCTTTGCGTGACATTTGCTTGGGAGACCTAATTAAATTTAATTGATTGCGTTGAAAAAATGCGTTGTATTACTAAAGAACAACCGGCAGTAGCGTATAACCCGAACGGGTGGTAAGACGCGCTGCTAAATAAATAAGGTAGGTGAATCAAAGGGGGTTTGGGCTCACAAGGTGGCCCAGAGCTAATATTAAATGTTTCCACTGCCACTGGTCTCTCGACACCAAATTATCTTTGCATGGTGTCACCATATGTGTGATGAAACAAGAAACTAATCGTCTCCGTTGAAAGACCGCCATCTTGTGAGCCATTGCTTGAGTTGTGTTGTCCTGAGGTGAGGTCAAGGTGAGTAAAAAAACTTGATCCAAGTCTGTAATTTTTAAGATATTACTGTATAGCAAGCATATTCTGAAATATATTTTTATACGAGATGTTTATATGTAAATATTTGTTACGAGTTAACTTTATTTTTTAACTGAGATGTGAAAATAATAGCGAAAACGTGTTATTAGACTAGATTCCCAAGATGGCCATGGTGGGCCAATTAGGTCCATGCTGCTAATTTTATTTTAGACGTTTTTCTCACTCGTTATCAATCCATAAACTTTTTTTATTCAACATTGATCAATTTTTCGGCCATGCTGGGAATCTAACCCGGTACCCTTAGATCAGAGGCATTAGATGCATAAGATTATTGTGTCCTACCTGTCATCCTCTACAAGGGAAATCGCTTAAAAGAGGAGTGGTGTGAAAACTTGCCTACGGTGAGTCAGGTCTTTATGACTCCAAAAACCTAAATTACTTCCCAGATCTTTGTCAAGTGGCTTAACCATTTCACAAAATACAAGACTCCTTGACCTGTACTTCTGATTGTTGATGGCGCAGCGTCACACCTAGCATAGTCCATGCTGCAGATGCGCATGAAATAACCTTGTATTGTCTGCCCAGCAATAGACGCAAGAGCTTCAGCCTTTAGATAAGAGTGTGTTTAAGACGTCTGAAACAAACTGGGATAACGTGGTTGTATGGTTCTGGACACAAAGAGGATTTGGAAATGGTACAAGTGTTGAAGAGGTGAGTGCTAATCGTGTTATTAAAAGTTATAAATTTACGAGAATTTTCCAGGCCTGGGCTCATTCTGCCATTCCAGTCAACATCTGCAGTGGTTTTAGAACAACTGGAATCTATACCTTCGATCCCGCTGCAATCCCTGGTGAGGCATTTTCACCAAGTGCATTCACGTTTCAACCACAAAAGCAGGTAGGAGAAAGAACAACAATGACAGCAATGAGGAGCTTCCTCTTAAACCATCAGAGGTAATGCTTCCTTCACATGTGAAGTTACTTCTATGTCCCAACAATCAAGAAAGCCAGCTTACGTACGGGGTGAGACACAACAGAAGAAAAAAACAGAAGATACGCCATAGGAATCAAGAATGTGAAGATGAAAGCTCTATCTCAGACTCGGACTACTCTGAAAACGATTTAACGTCCAAAGACCTTTGTTTTAATGTGGATTCAGAACCAGAACAGTGTCAGATATCACCTTCGATACCAGAAATTTTGAGGATCCCAAATATCAAGCGAAATATTACCAAAGGTAAACAACTACGTAATGCAATAAGCTACAGAGGTCAGGAAGTCGTAGCCAGTCTCTTCCAAAATGCTAAGACTACGTCAAAAGGGAAGAAGACTGAGATTAAAGAGAATAATACTGAAGCAAATCAGATTATGACTGAGAGCAAACAAGGGGAGATAAAGACCAAAGAAAAGAAGATGGAGACGAAAGAGAATACTAAACCTAAAGAACAGAGAAAACTGAAGATATCGGAGACATCTCACCAAGAGCAAAGTACGCCTGGTTGCCAAAAGAGGAAACAGCATCATGAGTCCTAGTACTGCCACCTATGTAAGAATGGTAGAGTTGAAGACATAAGGCTGTGCACTCTGTGTTTGAGGTATGTGCGTGATACTTCTGTGGGTCTAACCCATGAGGACACGATTACAAACTTCTGGTGCGCGTTTTGGTCTGATTCAGACTGAAAAGAATAGTTTGAAATTTTGTTTTTTTATCAAACTTTTTAGACATCTTTGACATCATGTTGTTTGTTTGCATGCTATTTATACTTTAATGACGCAGGTCAGATATAAGTCTTCTCTTTTTTATAAGTTATTCTGAGTTATAAAAAATATGTTTTCTATAATCCACACGAATAAACAATCATTTTGCTATATATTTTTTGTTTTGGCTGTAAGTGCTATTTTTTTACCTGTAAATGCCTCAACAAAGACATGGGCCACCTTAGGTGTACCATCAGGGACCCAGGGTGTTCCAAAGTTGACCCATGGGCAGGTATATTTTGTTTTAATTTTTTTTACCCTGTTATATGTACTCACATATCCCTGGTTTTTTTTAATGGTAGATAATAGACTAATGAGTATCGGTGCCAGAATTTGTAATTTTATCCCTTCTCAAAAAAATAAGAAACTTTTTGGAAGCTTAGCTATGGCCACCTTTGGTGCACCTGCCTCACATAAAAAAACAACCAACCGCTTCGTTGACTGTAGTAAAGAGATTTGAAATGTCTCGTTGGATGGAAAACGTTTGTGCCAATGTGTTGAGTTGTGTCACGTTATAGCTCCATGATTTGTAAACAACCATTGTTAAAATAACCAAAAACAAATGATTATCCTCCCTGAAAGTCAAATTAGATGCTCTTGGGGTAGAGTGCTCCACAGGATTCAATGTTCATGGGTTACAACTCAGCTGAGGTTTACGGATTTTTCTTGAGTGATACAATTCCAGAGGGGAAGTAAAACCGTCTGTCCCACGTCGATTGTGGCATGTAAAAGATCCCTGGAAGTTATGTGAAAATACCTTTCTAGCAAAATTGGTAGGATCTTTCCCGCTCTCTCATAAAATTTCATTGAGGAAGGCACCACCACTCTTTCTTAACTTCCCTAGGACATGTGATTTTTACCAGATTGTGCGGGCAGCACTAGCCAGCCTTTGGGTTGAAGTCTAATAAATCCAACCAACACCTAGAAAATAAACTATGTTGCTAATCAGCCTTTATAAAGTTTGTGTTGCAAAGCCTCATGGGACAACATACAATTTTCTTCTAAGGCGTTCAAGCAGCTGCTTCCCTAATTTTTCATCCAACATATGAATCAAGCTTTAGTCCCTCGGCTTGTGAACTTTGCCAATTCACTGTCACTTGGGTCAATGACGTCACTTGTATTAGTGAATTAGACTTGATGTTTTGTCTCATTCTGGGAAATGCCCTCCCATGCTGACCACGCTCTCGTTCAACGCCAAAAGTTATTCAATTATTCGGTAAAACAGGTTTTTCGGGGAGAATCTATTCTTTGCACGAAAACAATAGGTCCATATCATATTTATTTATGTATCTACGGCCTTTCTAGGAAAAGCTTTGGAACATTTCTCTCTCTTTTATATTACTTAGATTACCTTGGAACCTACAAAGTACCTGGAAATACTATTTCAATAAAAAATTAAATATTTTACTTTGTCTATCCCATTTATTTGATAAAAAGAATGAAAAGTAAAACATTATAATTAGTTTTAAGATCGGAGTTTAAAAAAAGATGTTTAAAAGGCAAAATTAACTTATTTAGTATTTTGATAGACCGAATTATTGTCATAAACATTTAAACAAAGCGTTTAAGTTGTCTAAGTGAAGGAAATTAAACAAGTAGTTTCATGGAAAGCCTGCACCTTTGTCCGTATTGGAAGGACATTTTACAATCCCACAGCTGTATTTATTAACATGTCAGTTTTGAATCTTCAAAATCATTATAACCATCCTAAACTAACATTTGTAAATGTTACTAGATTCAGATTCAATGGCCTTAGCTCAAAATTCCTACTTGATAGCGAACTACTATTATGATACCGGAAACCAGTTACGTGGTAGAGTGAATAGAGAAATTAATTTGAGCTACAGGTCGTAAGAGAATGGCGTGGACTATAGTTGTAGTTTATGACAGTGAATATCTTGTATTTAAAAAAGTGGATAGCTTTTGGTACATATTAATCAACCTTTATACTATTATTAAAAAAGGGGTGTGATATTTATATGCTTTTTCACTTTTTGAGATTAGTGATATTTATTACATTATTTTTTAAATAAAACCTTAAACGTGTCTAAAGTTGTCATCAACAGTTTTTAAAATATTTTTCTACTAGCTACCCATCACACCCGCTTCAGTGGTTGCATGGTCTAACACAACGCCCTTTTAGTAGACTGGACTCCCGATGACGGGGAGATCAAGGTTTTGATTAAATAATTGATTTTGATAAGGATTCATATCATGATACGGATATAATCACTTTTTGTTCGCATCCGTGTTTTAGTTGACTAATTTCAACAAAAAACGTTTATTGTAACATAACTATAATAATTACATATATTGTCGCACGGACTTTTTTGTTCATATTAGTGAGAACGTTCAATATGTATATTTAAAAAAATGTAATACCAATAGTTTTTGCAGCGCACGCGGAGAAAGCATATTTTAGGCAATTTTTTATACCTTATGTAAAACTATCGACATTATTATGAGGAATAAATTAAATTTTCAAAATAAAATATAGTCTATGTTACTCACTGATAATGTAGATTTATACTGGTGAAAGAAGTTTTAAAATCGGTCCAGTAGTATTTGAGTTTATCCATTACAAACAAAAAACCAAAAATCAAATCTTTCCTCTTTATAATATTAGTGTAGATTGAATTGGATTCAGAAACTTATCATTTCAAATATTCAACACAATTTTGATTTGAAACATTACCATAGTAAGCCTAAAATAAATTATTTGATTCAAATATTCAGATATGAGCAGAGTTTAAAAATAAAATATTCAATTCAATTTTTTTAAGCATGACATTCGACTAGTATTCGTTTCGATAACATAAATTTAGCATGACATTCGATTTGTATTCAGCTTCAACTTTTACTTTCTCGCTACCTTACAGGTAGTGAAATTATTGTTGAAGCGTAGCTCCTATTTTGTAGTAGAAGCGATGACCACAGTTACAAGGAAATGTAAAGGTAAAGGAGCGCAAAACTTATGAGTGAAATACAAGTTTAAAACGAGGTTTATTGGATTCAAAGCAAAAAAGAATGATTACATATCCACAGACACTATATCAATTTACTTTCCACTGTTTAATGCCAGGCCTAAGCAAAGTAACAAGAAGAACCATTGTTACCATCCATAATTGCCGTGTTTGGTATGAAGCACCTTAAAAGGGAGCGCGAGTAATTTTACAGTTTTTATAGCATTACATTTTTTTTGCCAAAATAAATAATAAATTTATTCAGTAGCAACATAGAGTTTAGCTTTCTACACATGTTAATATCAAAAGATCTTTAATATCTTCAAACGGTGTCCTGGAATGTTGTGAAAACTTTTGAAATAAAGATAAAAAAGTTTTGGCAAAATTCCAGGTCACCCTTGACAGATATTCATAGATATGTTGATATTATCGTGTACAGAAAACTAAACTCTATGTTGCTACTGGAGAAATATTTGATTTATTTTGGCCAAAAAATGTATATTCTATTAAAACTGTAAAAATACTTGCGCTCCCTTCGGCTGCACCTTAAATTGACACTCAACCAAGACAGCAATGCTTGGGTCAAATATTGAAAAACATGTTACTCCTTAAAGAAGAACATGCGTAATTTCTAAAACGAAAGTGTACTAAACAGAAAACTACAGTAGCTCTAATTGGAAGTATTAAATTAAGTTATGATCAAGCAACAATACACAGCACACTGCAACCTTACGGCTGTAAGTCTCAAAGATGACAAGCATGGTCAAATAATGACGTTGAACAACTTTTAAAACTAGGAAGTCTGTATCTAAGGAGTTAAAGCTATAGTTGCTACCTGAATCAGCTAGCGTTGGCTAGTTCCAAAGAAGAGTAATATGATACAAAAGAAACGTTACAAATGTTGGAATTATTAGTTTACCAATAGTAAAAAGAGAGATATCAGGAATCTAGGCTATCAGAAAACAATGGCAGGCCTATTCCTAATTAGTACTGCCTGATCATCCAATAGTATAATTAATATTCAACAATAGTCTGGAGACAGCTGACTACAACAATGGAAAAACTTCTAGACATTAAAAAGCCAAGCGGCGCCTGAAGGGAGACGGGTAAGTATAAACAACACAAGTGGGCCACCCCTCTGGGATACCGCGAGGTGATCACCTTATTAAGGTACAACAATAACGTCAAACCAAAGACTGATAACAGTCAAAGACCCGATTAGGTCATACATTAACGTCATGGATTAACCCTATCTCCCCTTTTTTGCCAATCTAAAGGAATTAGTGACGTGGTCACATAGAACAGGACATCAGACTGCCCACCAAATATTTAAGACTAATTATATAGACATAGTTAAACAATAAACAAGTACAATCATAAGGACTACACTCGGTTTAAAATAAACAGATTCTAGCAAAGAGTAACTAATACACTTAACATTCATTGAAGCTTCTCATATGAAGAGGATAAAAAAGTACAAGTTTGTAACAGACAGAAGATTTAATCTTAACAGATGTTACAAGGACAAAGACCCGGGGACGCACCTTGGCCTCACCCAACAAGGTGACGCGTCGGGCGCGCGTGGTCCTCCTCCTCCTCGCCTAGGATACGGTTAGAATATCTCGCTGGGTTCCTGGAGAGGTACGCTATACGTGGTTTCGGGGTAGCCGCCGAAGTGGTGACCCGTGGCTATGCTGTGTGTGAACGGTCCAGCCGGGGTCCGGACCTACCCTTCGGGTGATACGCGGCCCCTAATAGTACCTGAAAATGAAAGTCCGTAAGCGTCACCTGGCGGGGGATGCGTCGTTCGGGAGACCTCGGGCTCCGCTCTCAGCGGTGCCCTTCCGTCAATTCCTCCCGGTCTAGACGTAGGTCCGGCTACCGTGGTCTCCGGACCTTCCGACCGGGTCGCTGAGGCGACCATGCCGGATCGACATCTTTCAGTTTTCGCTACGTTTTGAAACGGGGACAGAGGGAATCTCGGCTTTCCATCCGATATCGTGCGGGATCGACGTGGGGGCCTCCCTGTACCTTAAGGTATCGTCGGTTACCCCACCCTGAACTACAGTTGGCCGGAATCCAAGGCAGCACTGCAGCAGACGTTTAGTCTTGTTTTGCTGTCCCAGCTGTTGACAAGGTATTGCTGCAGCATCCGCTAGTTCTTTTTTGGTTGGCCAGCCTGTCAGGATTCAAGTAGCCTACTATCCCATTATGCAACAATTGCAGAGTGAGGTAATATACTACAATTTATTTTAGTTTCGTTTACTTTAGTATATAATACAATTTATTTTAGTTTACTTTTGTATATACAATTTATTTTAATTTCGTTTACTTTTTTATGTACTTCAATTTATTTTAGTTTCATTTTCTTTGTATGTACGGGCTAAATGAGCTTAGCCCGTTACATTGTGCTCGTAAAAAAATAAGTCTAAATCGACATTTTGATAAATTTCGACGATTTTATCAAAATCGGCTTTAACGATTTTGATTAAATTTCATTTCTAAACCTTCATCAATATTACAAACAAAATGGATACTCTCAATTTTTGGTTAAATGACTTTAGGGCTTCCGGTATGAATCGTAAATTCTCATTTTATATCATATCTCCGTAGATCTTTTAAATATGAAATTACTTATCATTCCAAATATGTAGGTCTATTTATAATAAGAATCTTTACTTGAAACATATTTTTATAGAACAAATTATTTTCAAGCTATACGCAAATGTATATATGTTTAACTTTTCAAACACTTAAGGTGAAATATTGTGACCCTCAAAAAAATCTAAACCTAGTTGTTGATGGATGTCAACATTTCATGACACCTTGAGCCCTAAAAAGTGGTTTTGCAATGCCCCTTGTCTGTGTGTCTGCCTAACCCTAAAATTAAGAGTAATTAAATTAAGGGTGAAAAGAGAAAAATTAGTTTTTTTCAAATTCTGCTCTAACAATTTTGATTAAAATTCGTATCTATAGTCAGTTCCAATCTTACTCTGCATTACAGGTCTAATAGAGCACGCAGTTGCCAGATCTCACCCACTCGAAACAGATGAACAACTTTTACATTAAAACCTAGCAAATTATACAAACTTTATACACGCTATGGCAATCAATTTGAAGTTTGGGCTGTCAATAATTGTGTATTATTTTGTTTATTAACATATTAATCCCACTTTTAATATACACTGTACACTGTCACCTACAGTGAATTGTTTGGAGATCTAATCCTTTCAAAGATGATCTTCTCAAGTACATAGGTTTATACAAAAATATTCCCTGTTTGCATGTGAATGTGTGTGCACTTTTATAAACAATTAGGCCTACCTAATTCATCTTTACTATAGTAAAAGCTAAAACTCAATAATCATAATAAATTAATATACAATAGTTTTATAAATTAAACTACTGGTAATTATAAAAGAGACGGGATTCTAAAATATATTCAAGACACATTTAAGTTTGCCATGTAAAGTAAATACCATATTAGTTTAAACCTAAAATATAAATTTATGCTTCATCGCTGTCCCAGCACAAGGGTGTGGCTCCATCAATTGTAAAGTAGTGTTTAGTTGATGGCCCAGGTAGCTCAAAGTTTTGAGAGTGAGTAGGTGGACCTATGGGTGGAGGAGATGACACAGGGGACGATGAAGATGATGAAGTTAGTCTTATTAAAAAATTCTCTTCGTCATCTTGAAGTTCGTTTGCTTTCCAAATATCCTTTTCTAATTTTGTTGACGTGATTTATATAATTGAAACCGTTTTCTACAGAAACCTTTTCATACGTGGCAGATATTAAGGACTTCATATCTTGAACCTTAGAACTAGCATTGTTCATTTTAATAAGTGTTTTTACCTGAGCCCACTCCATCTTTATAGGGTTAAGTTCACAATGATAAGGAGGAAAACGAATGACTTTTCAATCCCCCGCCTTCGCCATCTCATCCACTTTGTGTTTTTCAAATTTGTATTTGTGTTGCGAAACCAAATATAGTATTTCCCGTTTCAACATTTCGTCATCAACATCAATGTTCTTATGGATAAACTACTCGGCTATTTGAGCTTTACTCCATGATGGGGTCGGGATCGCTTCACAACTTCTGCTGTGATAGGCTGCATTATCGATCACGATAACAGTTCCTTCAGGTGTATTAAGGAGTAATTGCAATTTTCTTGTTACCGTTTCTATGATAAATAGTTTAAAAGTTAACACTAAACACTATAAATCAATAGTAAATAATATATAAAATGATCATCCCATATAAAGTAAAATATATTATGACTAAAAATATAAGGAAACAATTAAAACTTAATATGAACAAACGTTTGATACAAGTGACGACTAAGCCACCAATTACCCTTAGCATTTTGTAGGCCCACGCCAAATTAATGACCGTAACCTGTAACACAAGAATAATGGCTCCCAACCGGAGAGAAGATTCTTGGATAGAGGTCAAACAGCTGTGTTTTGCTTTTCCAAGAGGACTGTCACCAGTAGGATTCATTGGTGTGAAGTCAGCAGGGTTATATTTATGTTTACACGGCGTGCTATGTCTGAAGACTGTGTTTTGACTTTCAACATCTTACACTGATTTAAATCAATAATATTACGGAGTAAAGTGGCTAAGAGTATGTTCACCTGTATTTTCCTGAAACTATGGAAAAATAACCTGTTAAAATCAACCTCAGATAATTATTTTGTATTAGGTGGATGTACTTTTCAAACACGTTGATTATATCAACACACGACTCACAAATTACCCTAATACTAATAAAACACAACAACCACTCCCCTAGCCGACAATTTACCAAAGATAAATCTCAGACCAGCCCAATATCAGACCTCTATCTCAATTGGCTCACGCTCTACCGACTGTTCTAAGGTGTTTAATTAATGCCAGTAAATTCAACCAGGATTCGAGCCCGGGCCTGATTAGAAACGGTGGCAACGTGTGAATGCGAGTGTAAAACCTTAGACTGCCCAGCCACCCACCTCTGTGGGTAGCTATTTTTTTAAATTCAAAAGCACGGTGTAATAAAATTTGGAGTTGCATATAAAATGTATTCTCAAATTGTTAACATTGTCTCGGCAAGTACAATAAAACCATGTTTATTAAACTATAATTACAAATGAAGATGAGTATAATGAATGTATAAGTGAATGAACCTTGTATTTTGTGAAACCAATATAATCATTTATGATGTAGATGGGATGAACTAACGCTTCAGCTCTCAACGCTACAACTGAATAACATTACTCTACTCTTCAAGACCGGACAGAGCATAAAGTTAACAACACCCTTTTCAACTTCAAAACACTACCACACATAAATGGGGGGTGCTATTGGCCCATAGTTTTTTTGGAAAATAAATTTGAGCTTTTCTTATAATTTCTTATACATAATGTACAGTACCTAAGTAAAATCAAAAGAAAAATGTTTCCAACAAGACAACTTTTTCATATTTTACTTTAAATATTTCATGAAATATAATACGTCTTTATTTTATTTTAGCATTGTATAAAAGATATTCCGTTCAGACTTTGCAGACGTTGTTCATAACTATTATAACAGCCACCATAAAATTACTGGCTGTTCCACACAATTGTAACTAGACTTATGACTTGATACATTTGGAACCTCATGAAACTTTGACACAATGCATATTTTAATATTAAAAAAAAAAGTTATTTAAAAACATATATAGTGGTTTAAATTGATTTTACAAGATGCATAAATGAATGTTCATTAATATTCTATGTTTATTTAATAAAAATAACGACGTTCAAATTTAAGATACAAAATGGCAGCTTCGCTTGTTAGAAAAAGGACAGCGCTAACGGAGAAACCAATGGGTTGGAAAGAGATGGTAATAGTCCATAAGAGCCTGTACTGCAATTTGAGAGTGGAACGGCCTAAAGGCGTTGATTAAGATTTTAAATAAAATTGCTATTTTCATGTCCCCATGAAAATGACTTTTAGGGTAATGTACAGAAACGGAAGTATCCGTATCTTCGCAAATATTTGAGATGCTAATTAATTTAACATCGCAAAACTGTGGCACTATTAAAAATAAAATGCTTTTATTTTATATAAAGTTTTATAAAACCAATAGTTTCAGAAATATTGGCGACTATACTAATACAATATTGTGAGCTTTAGATGCACAGAAATACTACTTAAGTCTTAACGCAATAATTCTCTAAACGCATAGACTAAATAAATAAGTATTTCAAGAAGTTAATGTTCTTTATCCTTTAACCTCTTAAGGAAAATGTTTGTCCAGCAATGTTCAGTAAGTCTATTCCTATCATTTTAGACTCAATGGTCAATATTTACCTTTTTTTATTGGTTTAAATTTATAAATACGGAATTTAATAGCAATGCAATAACCATAAGATGTGAAATCCTTAATAAAGGGTAGAACATTTTAAACGTAAGTCGACATTTTAGTACTAAGTGTTGACCCTTGTGGGCCCTAATATCAATCCTTTTATTGGTACAAATATACAAATGGGGACTTTAATTCTTTAAAAATAGAATTATAAAAGGCAAAACCTGTAGACAAAAAATATTTTGCATAAGAATAGCGCAATTTTTGTTCGGGTTTGCTAGTGTATATTATTTACTTTCATATATATTACGAGAGTTTGAGTAAATATCTCCATTTTTAAACAATGGAGTGAGGAAGTCCGTGTGGAGTTCAGTACCACTTATTTATTTTACTTTCTCGTTACCTTACAGGTAGAGAAGGTAATGTGTTAGTCAACAAAATAGAACTTAAGATTTTGATGAATTTCTACGTTTCATAACCCCCCAAATCCAAAAAGTTATTTTTTAAATTACCATCTGTCTTGTCTGTACCTCGAAGTAGAGCTTAAACTATTTTACCGATCGGGCTAAAACTTGGTATCTAGGGTCTTCATAGGGCTGCCCCGAGGGGTTTTTGGAATGAGATATCTAACACTATAATTAAGGATATTTTACAAAAGGGCGAAAAGAGAAAAAATGCTTTAATCAAAAACAGTTCTAACGATTTTAATTAAATTTCATAGCTCAAGCTCCATTAATATTAAAAACAAAATAGCTACTCTCAATTTTTAGTCAAAATGACTTAAAGGGCTCCAATATAAAGCGTAAAATCTTTTTTTTTTATCATATCTCTGTAAATTTTTGAGGTATAAAATTACTTACCATTTCAAATATGTAGGTCTATTTATAATGACATTCTTGTATTTGAAACATATTTTTATAAAACCAATCATTTTCAAGCTATACGCAAACATACTATATATTTTTTAGCTTTTCAAACACTAAAGGTAAAGTATTGCGACCATCAAAATAAGCTGGCTTGAGATGTAGCTGGAAGTCAACTTTTGATGATCCCCTTAACCATAAAAAGTGTTTTCTTCAATGCCGTCTGTCTATGTGTCTGTCTAACCTTAAAATTAAGAGTAGTTTACTAAAGGGCGAAAAGAGATAAGAACGTTTAACTCAAAATACACTCTAACAATCTAAACATTGATTCAGATTACAAACAAAATGGCTATTTTCATTATTCCTTGAAAATTAATTTTAGGATACTTTGCAGAGGCAGAAATTTCCATATCTTCGCAACTATTTGATATACTAAATAACTTATCATCGCAGAATTGTAGCACTATTAAAAATACAATAATTTTATTTGAAATATTGTTTTATAAAACCAATAGTTTTTGAGATATTGGCAAATATATTAATACAATTTTGTGAGCTTTAGTTTTACATAGATAATACTTATGTTTTAATACAATAATTATATAGTAATATAGGGTAATTAAATATTAGTAAGTTTCTCAACAAGTTTGTGTTCTTTTTCCTTTAACCTTTTAGGGGAAATATTTAGAAAAGCAATGATTTATCTTTATAATTTTAGAACTCAATGGTCAATATTAAATTTTTGTATTGGTCAAAATGTATAAAATGAGGAATTTAATAGCAATGCGATGACCTGAAAAGGTCCAATACCTAATAAAATGTTGAAAATTTTAACCAGAAATTGAAATTTTAATACGAAGTGTTGACTCTTGTGGGACCAATATCAATATTTTTCATTGGTTCAAATATACAAATGAGGACATTGATTCTTTTAAAATAAACTTGACAATTTAAAACCGCGAGTAAATAAATGTTTTACGTAAGTATAGCGCAATTTATGCTTGGGTTTGCTACTGTATATTATTTCGTCTCACATATATTACGAATTTTGATTAAATATCTCCATTTTCAAACAATAGAGCGAGAAAGTCCGTGCGGAGTTCCGAACAATTTAAAAAAAAAATATTGATCAGTTTCAGGATAGGGTAGCCCATGTAAGACATGGCTAAATGTTGTAGGCGAATGTGTGTAAAAGAACAACTTTAAGAGTATAATGTCCCAACTTGTGAGCCCTATGTTGTTTCGAAACGGAAGGATTATATCGCAGTTTTTAATATTTTATTCTCGCTTTATGTTTTAAATTCGGGAATTCTCTTAATTTTATAATATTATTTTAATGATTCATTTTCATTTTAGAATATTTGAGCCCTTCAGACAGTTTATAAGTCAATACATTTATTTTGTGTTAAATGTACTTACTGGATGCTTTGGACGATGAAACAAAGGGAAAAGCTGACCCAGAACAGCGTTTTCGTTCTAAGAGAAATACACCTTTTCCTCAGTACAGAGCGGTTACATTGCCCAGCCAACCAGATAGGATTTAAACTACACTCATGAGATAGGTCTAGATTGTCAGGCCGCATGGGTGCAAGCTCTTTTGTCATAAGAATTTGAAAAAAGACAAGAGGAAAAAACGAACTCTTCTCACTAATACATGAGGGGAGACACGCAGCGACCAGCGAGGCGACAAGACGTGTGTTGCGCGTCGTCACGTATTTTACTAATGATATAGTATGTATGGTGAACAGCGTAAAAACGGGTCGGTTGTATAAGCTCAAATTGTTAATGGTTATAATAACATATAAAAGAATGTATTCCAACAATAAATCAATATAAAAGGGATCAAAGTATATTTATCGTATAAGTGGAAATTTCCTCATATGATAATCACATCGATACGAGAAGCTGAGCTAACCATGGACAAACATCAAACTTATAAGTCGTTTTACAATTTATACAGTTGTTGCCCAACTAAGGGGCATTACATCGTCGTAGGTGGAAGAGAAGGAGTTCTTCAATTGGAGCCCAACAGTGGGGCCTTCATCATATAAGCCATTCTAAGAATTTTACAAGAGTCTTAAGAATAAAAGAGAGCATGTATGACTCGGTGTATGGATGTTGAAGCGGAGGGAAATAGGGAGGTGTGGGGAAAGTTAGTGAGGATGGATAACGTATGGAGATTTTTTTTAGCTATATATACAGGTTCTTGCCTACCCCATAAGGGAACAGCGTGATGAGATATGTATTTTTGAAAATTATTAACTTTAAAATTCAACATGTAAGTTTTGTAATCATATTGGGAATTAATTTTAGATTTACTTATGTTCTCAGATAACAAACAACTTCTTAAGGAGTCGTGTATGAGAACGCGAATTCGTATTTTTATGTGTTTTTATAGCAAAAGAAACCTTTTTTTCAGCGTAATTACAATTGAGTTTCAATAAATACATTTATTTTAATTTTTTATACAATACATTTTCAACAGTTCTTCAATGTTTGTCATAGACATCGCAAAACTCTAACAGGACATTTTCTCTTCACTTAAAAAGTTTCTAGAACTGTTGAGATTGATAAGTGTGGAAAATTAAACTAAACGTATATAATTTAGTAATATTTTATTTATTATATCTTTAAAAGTTTTTTGCTGTAAAAACAACAAAAGTACTGAACTTAAGTGCTCCCTTCCACCTTATATATATAATGGTATTTATGACTCTCTGAAACCTATCTCAGCGCTCCGGTAGGCGAGCCCCAACCATGGATCTAAACTTATAATTTCCATGTAATGGATTCAGCCCACAATCGAGTCAAACCGATCTAGCAGCCACCGTCTGTTAGCGAAGATGATACCAACTTCTGCGAATAGAAGATATCATGGGGTCAGTACAATGAACGCTCAGCCATTAATCCAAGTTTTCTAGACTGGAGCTACTCCACTACTTATTTATTCAAGTAGCTCCTCAGTTGTCCTCTCACGAGGCTGAGCTGACTCCGTTTCAGATCCACTGCTTCATAGAGAGATCTGGAAGCACTGGGGACCGAACCCGGGGCCTATGGATCTGTAGTTAGGAACGCTGGCCATCGGACCACAAAGGTATGTGGAAGAATCTGTAATATTTAGACAATGTAATCGGATTTGTGTGTAAAAGAAAAAGGTGAAACTATTTAATGCAAACCCCTATAAATACACCTGGCCGAAGGTCGAACCTCGACCTCCAGGTCACTGAAAAACCGGACCAGAGCTTGACGTTTATTCTGCGAGCCCACTAATTTGTGTAGTTAGTACAAAATATTTCTACACCATTTGTCTTTGTTTTTCTTGTTAAAAATGGTTGCAACCTTACAGTTTTAGCTCCGGGACAGTGAGGAAAGAAAGTACATTTATTGTCATCTCATATTTTATTCAATGTTTTCGAAAGTTAGCTATATAAATTTACCATTCTTTAAGTATCAGCATATCATTGAAAGTATCGGATATCTTAAGTCATCTGATCTGCAGTTTTTCCCGCTTCGTTCAATATTCTGATAAACATTTCTTCTCTTTTTGCCAACATGATATCCTCGGTTTGAAGAACTAATATGAGAACACCATGTATATTTGAATTTTTTCCTCGTGTCTAAATGTGCTTTTCCAATACATGGAAGCCACTTAGGTGGTGGCATGGTTTAAGGCGTCACGATTGCCATAGACTAGACTGCAGATGACAGGAAATTCGGAGTTTGAATACCAATAGGATATACTGGCAGTACTTTTTTTTTTCTTAAATGACTTTCCACTCTCTCTCCACACAAATGAGAGCAAATTTCTTATAAATTCAATCCTCCTCAGCCAATGCCTTAATAAGGGCTTTATTTAATTTTGAAAGAATACATGTAGTGAATGATACACAACATTTTATTGTTTTCCTATTGAAAGATCTAACTGATGTAATGAGGACCTTGAGATTAGTGTTAGTGTTTGAATTATGAAATACGTGTACACTAAATTTTCTAGTAAGTATCCATACTAGTTTGA
The DNA here is from genome assembly GCA_902151425.1 of Timema shepardi. Taxonomy (NCBI): domain Eukaryota; kingdom Metazoa; phylum Arthropoda; class Insecta; order Phasmatodea; family Timematidae; genus Timema; species Timema shepardi. Next base: position 87,088 of record CABFVX010001418.1, on the reverse strand, counting down.
ATTGAACTGATGTATCTTATTTCATTGTTTATTAAAATAGGCTTTCATGAAAGCAATTTAAAAAGGTTCAACATTGAGGAAAGAAGAGTAGCTTATGTTAGATTGTTACAACTCTTATAGTTCTTCATTTAATTAAGTAGGTTACATTAAACAAAAACTAAGTTTTTTTTATTCGTCCTTTAACATTTTCAAACTTGAAGTACATTTTAAAATTCGTTATTTAGTATTCGATTTGCATGACATTTCGTATAACCATGTTGTTTAGAGTGATGAATTCGAATTTTCCATAATTTATTTCATAAAATGTTAGGGGAAGCCCCTTAAACCTTAAACGCTAGATAACAATATGCTTTGAATAGTTTAATCACGTACCAGTATTTACATTTTAGAGCAACTTCCATGAGGCTATGAAGCAGGGTATTGGTAGATAGTTATCAAAATAATGTAGAAATATTGACAAACTCAATTTTTATTGCTTTATTTTACAACTGAAAATATTTTAAATAAACTTGGCCAAATGGATAATTTTTCGAAAAAGTGACGCGCGAGTTCTACATCTCACGGATCTAACTAGTTAAATATTGCTTCCAAGTGTTTTCTCAGAAAGCAGCGATTTCCAACCTGGGGATCACGGCGTGTTTTGGGTGGGGTCACAATATAGAGGTTGTATCTTTATATTTACTTTTTCAAGGATTTTAATAATTATAGGAATATGCGAAATTCTAAGATAAATGTAAGTTGCCAAAGTGGTAACACTGCCAAGTTACTGCTTAGGTTCCTTTTGGCTATTCCATTGTGATAGCTTCTTACTGACTTGGTTTACTGTGGCAGCCTTGCAATGCTGCTAGCATAACACAAAATCATCCCCCAACCCCAGGCTTGCTTATTCTATTTTACTACATATTAATCGCATATAATCATTATTATAAGCAATTTATAATAATTAAAACCAGCATTAGTGGACATGTGGGTTTAACGTCACACTCTTTTGGTTTGTTTTGTTGGTGAAGGGGAAGTAAGTATTTGAATTTTGGCCAGGGGTAGCTTATCCTAATATACTCCATGCAAATAAAGATACATTTCCTCTAAATTTTACCTATACCGCTGGTGTAGTTAAATGTAGATAGCCCGGGGTGGTAGTAAGATGCAGTAAAAAAACACCTAAAAATAGGATTTGAACGCTTTTAAATTATCAAAAGGTCGCTATGGCTGCTTAGAGAAAAAGTTGTGGTCATAACCTACCAAATGTTGGAAACTGCTGTAATAAAGTCAGTTATATTTTTTAATCTAAAAATACACGATTTAAACGATATCTGCAAATCTGCAAATCAGCAAATAAATATATTTAAGCTCAATTTGATATTTAGCTCAGATTCAAGTAAACCGAAATAAATAATAATTCAAATTATTTCCTTATGAACTGAAAAAACCTTGTAGCTTGAAAATTCCAGGATCAACAAAAATTTTAAAAATACAGTTGCCTAAAACCTTGGTTCAGGACTTGATTACTACAAAAAAAATTCCTGGGAGCCTCCCCCCCCTCCTCCTCTGTTTTCAACATTGCCTTAGTATTCTCCTTTGCCACTTGGGATTTTTTTTCTGATTTATAAATGCTTAGAGTTGGGAAAAATATTACTTCAGCCTCCCCCCAAAATACATTTCGTGCAACGCCCCTGCTAACGCCCCCTAACACACTAGCCTAATTATTACATATGCATGTAGCTGGAGTGGGTAGCAATACGCAGTGGTCAATTTTGAAAAATACAGAGAGCTTGTAAATATCTCATCATATTGGCCTACCTCGTGTTTATTATATTAAGTTGTGCTAGCTACTGAGTAACGGTTGCCTGCACTATTCTTTGAATGTCTGCATCTTATATAACTTTTTTTTATTAACCTTTTTAAACTTGAGAAATCAAATCACTTGATTCCCCATGGCTTCATCTTTATCCGTGGCAATGATATTACCATACGTATTCAGTTAAAAAACTTTTTTTTTTGCTCAGTTACTAACAAGTGCGGAAAAGTTTCATGACGATACTAACCAGCTCGTCACTTACTAAACATGGCTGGATTTTTCCAGACTGCAGAACCTGCCAACTTTACTTCAGGTTGTAGACACGCCTTCAAGAATTTGATTAAATTTCCTCCCTGACATAATTTAGAGATGTGAAATAGTTCTTTTTAAGAAGCTCAATGTAAGTTTCCTACGAGCGATATCTCTTAGCATTATAATCATTATCTTGCGTAAAGTGATCAATTTTTATCGACTGCTACACATTTTTTGTTAGCACCGCGTTTTGTTATCCGTTCGGGTTATAAGCCTTAGTACTAATTTATACTGTGTTAGGAACTATAAAGGTTTAATATAAAAGATGTGCACCTACATTTGCGTGGAGGGAGATTGAGAAAACATTTAGGAATAACTACCCTCAGTGCACCCAACCGGGATTTAACCCTGATCTTCCAGTCCTCAGCAGTATAGTCTATTGAGATAGTAATGTCTTAGATCATGGGGCCACCGAAGCGGGTGTTAAAAATGTTGAAATTTAATTCTTCTCTTTGTAATAATGTTATAAAATTTAAACTTGTCAACGAGAAAAAAAAATAAAAAAAATAATACGGTGCATCGCACAGACGCTTCTTTATCTAAAAATGTAGGCAATTACTTAAAACTCTTAAGATATGTGAGACGAAATAATATCTACATTGTTGCAGAAACATAGTGGAAAAAAACAGGACCACATTCCAACCAAATAAATGAATTAAATAATACACACTGTTAGAGAAATTGTGAGAAAAAGGAACATATTGGGCCGACAAAATTTACAACAATGAACTCCATTTCCCAGACATCAATTTAAAAAATATATACTTGCTTATAGCTCGGAAACTATAGGTTGTATAAAAAATACATTTCAAATAAAAGCTGTTTACTTTTAATAGTACTACAACTTCGCAACAATAAATAATGCCGTATGTCAAAGTATGGCAGAGATATTATCAAACTTAATTATAGGGTTGGATATCTAACTTAAAAAACTCATCTGGAAGACCTTATGAAAAACATAGATAGCAAGTTTTACCCTGATTGGTAAAATTGATTAGCTCCCAGCCCAGACAGATACCATCACCAAAACCTCTTTTTCGGGTACAAGGGGGGTATGAAAGTCGACATTCATCAAAATCTTGAATTCTAATTATAATTATTATTTTTTACGATCACAAGACTTACTCTCTCTGGGGAGTCTAAATAAAGTAAAAATAAGAGTGCAGAGAGATAATGTTTAATTTAAGCACAACATAAACATATTATTGTTTAAAACATTATCACGTCAAGGCCATGAAGTTGCCACCATCACTAACGGAGCATAAACCAAATCATAGGTCAATATTTAGTGCTGAATTTGTTCCACAAGAATATCATATCCCTTTAATTTGTGCCTCAAGAAGTTTTCGTGAAAATCCCAGAAAACGTTGGCGTCTATCAACTTCACGTGTCAACACTTAGCTAAAGACCCACATTCTGGAATAAGTGATAATATCTAATGGTGAATTTGTATTACAAGAATATCTTACTCCCCTAATTTGTGCCTCCCATAATTTTTGAGAAAACATCAAAATACTGTGGCTACTAGATGCTCCGAAACTGGAGGGTCCTGAGAAAGGGGCGGGAGGGG